>JAQGCC010000412.1:0-38235 GCA_034698905.1 Xestoiulus laeticollis
AAACAAAAAGTCAATCTCTGTTCTAGTGTGAACCACACGCCAGATTGTCCGGTATGACAATTATGACGTGGCTGTGACGTCAGAGGTAACTTCTCCGTCGAGTCCGTTAGGTGTGAATACGGCATAAGGTGTTACGTTCAAATTGAAAATGGCGTGTCATCTAGTAGAAGCGCCTTGAGTCTAGCGCTACTACACTAATGCATTTTAAAATTTGCCGCCATTTTTCGGTGGAATAGTCTGTAAAACGTTTGTCAGACAAGCCGTTTTCATCCCCGATAAGTGCGTCTGCTTGACGTGCACGTTTCCGACTCGCGATTTGTATTGCGCATGTGCAGTACGATACAAGACTGTATTGTCGAAATGGTATCGTAGTATGACACAGTTGCGCAATCTTTCTATTATGAACAAGTTCAAGGACTTTATAATTGTACATTAATAAAAGTATTTTTTAAAGTTGTTACTATATATTGCAGATATTTTCCCTTTAGTATATATGGATGACATAATAAATGTTCTGAATTTCACATTAATACTAAATGTGATATTATTGATTTCAAATGTTATTAATATTTCTATCTAACGTCGTCTTAGTTTCTGACAATAGACGGTTTTGTTAAATGGCAAGTTTCTCAGAATATTTAGGTAGCTACAACTCTTCTTAAATCCTATGGGAGAAGAAATTCATTAGAAGGAAAGGCAAAATTTGCTAGTATTCAATAGAAATGACTTTTTCCTCTCAGAACAGTGTAATATCAGCGGTAATGCTTATTTGTAGTATAGACATTTTGCGACAGTTGCCTGCACGGTCTCCTGGAGAAATCATTTGTGCAGTGCTCGTCAATACGTGCCGACAATGAATCACAAATGTCAGACATCCTCTCATCCTAACCATGTACTATAATCACGTCGATCTAATCCATCACTATACCGAGCTCTATGCAATTGTCCCTCGGTCTTTCGGTAATCAATGCTGCAATTTCGTTGCATTTTGGTCGGTTTGCTTTCCTATACCTATACCTATGTGTGTTCGAGTGGACTGATGGACCAAATGACCCTGTCCACTTTGTCACTAGAAATCGCCAACTGGGAAAGGTGTGGCGGAAAATGGAGTTTAATGAACATTAATTAATCGAGTTCTCTCTTATGGAAATAAGGCTCGTTGTTAATTACTGATGTTGTTTTGTGTTATCAAACGTAAAAAATATAATTTCAGTTGCTTTTTGGGCATGTTTTTGACTGGTTTATTCTCAATTTTGCGTGTTCGGGATCCGTAAATCGTGTATTTGATTATTGGCTATATTTAAATATTTTAGTTTAATAAATTAGGGAATTTTTATTTTATTTAAAGCACCAATCAGAATTATGCATTCTGGTACACTGATAGTCTGATACCTAAAAATAAGATTTTCAAGTTTTAAGAAATGAGATGCTTAAATTTGGAAATTTACTAATTTATTTTTTATTAATTACACAAAATGTCGACATTCATTTTTAAATATTTTATCTAAAATGTTTTAAATTTTAACGTAATATTATTGGAAAAATTTTGATAAAATATTTAAAGTTTATTTTATTAAAGAGATAACCTGATCTATTATTTGATTCATAAACACATACCTTAAAATGAAAAATTCGTTTTCATTAAATATTGTTTAATTAAATGTTGTTTTCAAATAATTTTGTATACTGTATCATAAGGGCTATAGCATTTGCTTTATAGTTTTCAAAGTTTCATTATATTATTGGAATTTTTTTGATTATATTTTTGATAATTTTAATAATATTTCGTGAAAGTGTGCTTTTGTTGAAAGCGAACCAATTGCAAATAATTTAAAATAAAATGGAATTGATTTTTTTGTCATGTCCTTTTAATTGGTTTATTAATTTTAGGCGACCTACTAAAATTTAAAAATATATTTCCATTCGAACGATCAAATACAAATACATTCTTTAGATATATGTATATTCATAAGTTAAAATATGACTTTATTTGAAATTTTAACGTTTTCTGTAATTTCATCTTAAGTTTACACGGTGGCCATCTTGGCCCAGTTCTTAATTGGCAGCGCCATCTATCGGTATAGCTATAATAAAATGTAGTGAATTTTCAAAATTGGCAAATGTTATTAAATTAATGTTGGTGAAAGGATTTGAGCTGTCCAAACACGACGTTTTCGGGGGATGCACTTTTGCGTGAATTACGACGTGTTTTTGGTTTCCTATTTGACAACTCGAATTTTCCCATCATTAACCTGGCTGAACACGGATGAATCCTTGCTTTCGCTCGATGAAGCTCAAGTTGAAATGTGTAATTTTTCCCTCCAACGGCCCGAGGTATAATAATTATCACCAAGCTTTGATACCTCGCAAATTGCGGAGCTGTTTGACAAACCGCACCAGTTCTGTTTGCATCGCGGATTTATGCAAAATTGCCTTTTTCCCCCTTATACCTGACAGCATCACGTTGATTTAACTGAGGGGAAAGTGGGGTGGACATTGGTCACTTCATCCCTAAGTGACCCATTTCATCGCTAAAATAAATATGGACAAGTTTACCAATGTTCAACTCGCCTTTAGGCTAGTGCACTTAGCATCATTTTGCCACCCTTACTTCAGCAAACACGAAGATTTACTTGTTAGGTTATATACATGTATTCTTTGAACTAGGTGGCGACACTTAAACATTCTTGCCAATTTGCTTTCAGTAAATACAGATTAACAGTAAGACCTGAGTGATCACCTCTGTCTAGTGACCACTTTTCATAAATTAGTTTTAGTATATAGTTATTAGTTTTAGTGCATACCTTAGAACACGTTCTGTTTAGTGACAACCTGTATAGTGACCGAATTTGACCATTTTTTGGAACCTGGTCACCTTTAGCAAGTTGTACTATATTTGTAAATCAGTGGTAGAAAGTTTCAATAAATAAAATATGAATTAAGCTTATATTAGCAAATTCTAGATACCTTGCAATTTATGGTGCAAAATACAGTATGTGTTGACAACATTTTTCAAAACTGATGGAAACTACGAAAATTATTTATTGTCAATACTATTTAACAGTTTTGTTTAAGATAGTTTAGTTTTGTATTTATCAGATATTTATAAATTTAGAAAACAATGTGTCAATGAAAATTAAAACCAGTAATAGATCTACAGGATATCCAAAAATCTAGTTATTGTGTGAAATTCATTTATTCTTAAACGTTTGGTGTTAAAAAAATTGCAATGAAGTGCTTATTTGTGTTTAAGATAGTTTAGGTCCTAAACATGTAACTATATTAAAAAGGGCATCTATAAAAATGTGCATAGATATACGTACAACACCTTTATTTAAAAGATCACAGATGTTGAACATCATTTTGACAAGGCAAGTACCATTATGTGTCATAACCCAAGACAGCACTTAGGGAGAATGCTATAAAGGTGGCAACTAATATTAAATTTATATAAATGTGCTGATTTTCTTTCCTTTTGATAAAAAGGGAGGTGATGACCAAACACCCCAAGCACTCTTAGTGATGTCCAGTCACGTCTATTTTGTCACTTAACTTCTACTCCTGCAATGCTACTCTCTTGTATTCGTTTTCCATCCTATTTCTTATCGAGTCTCCATTATTTTTTTTTTGGTCGTCTTTTGACTTTTTTTTCCTGTCTTTCTTCATAAATTTCTCGGTCTTGGTTTCTTTTACCCCGCCACTTTTTTACTCATTCATGCATCCAATTCCCACTAGTTTTTTTTTTTTCCAATATTCCTCCTTGTCCATCCCAACCATCCCACACGTTTCTGTTTTTAGGTATATTTTGCTATTCGTCGAGCATATTTTTCGATTTGATGCCAATGCTCGTTGCTACATGACATTTTCGTTTCGTGTCAATCTTTTCAAGTCCCTATGAGTACCTTAAAGTTTGTCACCACTAAATGTTTCATGGGCACACTTTACTCGACGTAAATCAAAGGAGCATGGACAGTTTATTTTTGAAGTTATGTCACGTTCAGCCCTATGGTATATACCGCAAGATTTTTTCCTCCATTTTTTTTTCATACCACAGTGCTTCAGTATGCATGCTGCGAGGATTTTTGCAGTATTTTTTTCGCCGTTGTCATTATATTAAACCGTGAAAGTGGCCATCGGTTGAGTGCTATTTTTGCCATCTGGTTGGCCTCGGTTTGTCTCTACCTGCTTGAACGGATGCCAAGTCGGGTTTTGGACAGTCTATTGACATTGTGAGACCAGCCAGTGTCAAGCTGCAAGATCGATGCAAGAACTGTCTAAATAAAAGCTGACTGGGTGACCCAGGCAGTAGATATTGTCAACTACTAGGATATGCTATACATCCTCCATGCTGGACGCTGCATTTTTTTTTTTTTTTTTTTGTCTCTCAAATGATGGAGACATTTTAAGACCAATGACATGTGGCTTGTTTGCAGGTTTTCATGGTAAAACTTAGATAAATTTTTAAAAAGTGTGTGAGAGTAGTGAAAAATTCTGGTAAGGAATATTAGTACTAATAGCTTATGGTAAAGTGATGTATAATAGGCTCCTTCATGCAAACGTGTAAAAGTTACATAGGCGATATTATTTAACATATATGGTGATATTTGTTGATACATAACCATAACTGAAGTGCTCAAATATGGATGTCATGTCCATATTTGCCCCATGTGAAGATGGGCATCACTTGCATGTTCATATTGCATAGGAGATTCTGGTACATGTAAATATATGATATTTCCCAAATATTGCACATTTAATGTATGTGCCGTCTAGTTTTGCCTTCTAGGACCACACACGATCATCATATGATTAAAACTGATCTTTAAATAATAATTTGTTGTGTTCTATTACGTTTTATTTATTTTTATTAGTTACTAATGTGAATGATATTTTTAATGAAGAAAAGGATGCATTCTCAAACCTACCTATATAGGGAATTTTCTAAAAAATTCTAAAGAATCAAAGAATCCTATGGAATTTACATGAACATGGTTCTATGCAAATAGGTGTCTCATTTAAAGATATGGATTTTATAGACATCGAGTAATTTAGTTCAGTTTATTGTTCAATTATTTTTTCATTTGCGTAACTCCTTAGTGAATTCCGTTATTTTTTTTTGCTAATTTATTTACAGTAGGATTTATTAATTTAGTTTTCTAGCTAAGTCGATTTCGTTCAGTTCTCTTCAAAATGACGTTTACGTGAACCAGCTTATAAAACAACAAAAAACTGTCTCTTCAGGGCTGAAGCACATCTTATAATATCACCTTATTTCGTATTCATCACTTTAAGAAGGTTTGTCTTTGTCTCCATGGATTGGATTTGGTGTATGCGCAGTAAATGCCCGTTTAATTGAAATTGGAGTTGCTTTTAGTTCGTGCCTCGTTGCACCATGCTTTAATTAACATAATCGACGGTTAAAATCGATGTCGGGCAGACTTAAACCATGGTTAATCATCGATTACTCTAATCTTAATTTCTTGCAATTCACCAGTAGTGCTTTTGTTTTTCGTACTCCATTTCCCAGACCCTCGAAATAATTAAATCAATTCCTTATCAACTTCATAATGGCTAAAAAATCTCGCTGTTTTTCTACTTAATTTATCAATATTGGAGATCTATTTGTGAATTAGCGTTTGTCAGCACATTTTCAGTTGTATTATGCCGAGTTGGCAATTTTTTTCTCTCTTCCAATTTTTAGAAGTCAGCAGCTTTAGTTGAGATAACGACAATTTGGTATTTCTTTTTAATTGCTTTTGATTTCTGCAGCAATTTGGAGATGGTGCACACGTTCGTGTCGGAATATTCCTTATGAAATTTTGTATTTTTCGTCCTTTATAATGGCTTTTTTTTTCTGTTTTGTTTTCCTTTGTAGCCCAGCAAAGAGGATTTGAACGAATTTCCCCCTCACCTTGATGAAGATGGATTAGAAACTTCTGTTTTGGGGTTGGAGTTTATAGTACGGGAAAATCATTTCAGACAAGGAGAAATGAAGCTAAGATGCACGGCCACAATTGCCCCAATCTATCATATGAGTAACGAGGAATCGGTCCTAGGGGGCAATCAACAAGCTTCAGTTTTGGAAAGCAAAGAAACGCCACATGGTGAGTGTGACACCCTGTATTTGGGCGTCATTGGTAAAGTAATGTCATATAGTGGTACAGTAGTCCTAGGTCTTAATCTTTAGAATAAGACTAAGACCTCTTGTCCTTGGAGTAAAACCTTTTGTCTTAGGAAAACCTGTCTGAAGGCATATCCTGTCTAAATGCATATATTTATATTGTGAGGCAATAAGACAAGTAATGGGACCTAATGGGAACCCATTGCCAAAAGGATTTTTTTGTGGGACTCTATGGGATAAGTAGCATGGTCGTCCCATGTATATGGGGTAATATACGATTCCCATAAGATACTGCTTTTCCCATAGAGTCCCATAACAAAAAATCCCTTAGGCTGTGGGTTCGTAAGGTCCTATTGGTTTCACTGTTTTCACTGGGTAAGACCCATCAATCCTATTATATTTATCGGATTTTGCTGTGGGTCTGTATGGGAATTATTACTTGGGGACCCCCTGAAATATTTGCAAAGTTTGAGATAAAATTTGAAAAATCATATGAAGATATGTAAAAGCTCATTGATGGGTCCAGGACTGTCCTAAGAAATTGTAACCTAGGGTAGACTCAACTTTGTGGCTCCCACTTAAGATGGAGATCTAATGGCTAATGAAATGTGTCATCTGGAAAAACCATACTTAAGGCTCATACGCCACCAGGGAGTGCTGAACCGGAATAAGGCATTTTGTCGCCGTCAGTTTACCATCAGTTTGTAATCAGTTTATAAGTGAGAGTAAGGGCTATATAATGCCCATGTTTTAGGAGTGCCCGATTTTGGAGTACAAGTAACACTAAGAGAGGTATTGCTTTGTTCAAACGCTTTAAAAGAATTGGATTTTGTTCGCATAATTTAATTTCCAACAACTTCATCGGAAAGCAACTCTTTGCTGCATCGTCATTATGCACCGCTTTATAGAAAAGTTTGTGTAAAAAAAAAGTCTCGTTAGATGACGTCAGCACATTTAGGCAAGCATCATTTATCTCACTCAAATTTAAAACCTGACATTATTGGAATAAGTCCCTGGCGCAATGAGAGCCAACGATCGTTTTAGCAATTCCTCTATACTTTCTAATTGAACGTAGGATTTTATTTTTTATGAAATGTACTCTACTATTTTGAGAAAAAATGTCCATTTTAAACTGCTTACTGGTGGTGTTTTCAAATTTTTACACTCTTCAGTTTTAAAAATATTATATGAACGATAAGTCAATTCATACGATTTCATTTTTGATTGTATGCATATTAAGTAATACTGGAATTTAACTTCTTTTTTATCGAAATTCGACAAAGCCAGACTGACTGGCTATTTATTGGCATAATTTTCTGTGAAATTGCTTTGAAAAAAATCCAGTTTTTACTTTAGAGGTATCTCAGAGTAATACCAAAATGATGTACATATTATAAAATTTAAATGATGGGAACATGTTTCAATTCAGTTTTCTCTATTAAATTCTGAAGCAATATATTTTAATATAATTCTCTGAAATATTAGTTGAGTGGAAGAAGATCTGAAAATAGTGATAATCACAACTATACTATAACTTATGAGTCTGGCAATACCTTCTTGTTGATCAGTGTGTATGCGAAAAGATATACCGTATTAATTTCGTTTTTTTGATGACCTATAACCTCAACTGTTTAATATGACGATATTTAAAACAGTTACTCTCATTTTATGTATTTTGTTTTGTTATAGTACATGTAATCAGATGCATGTAAAGAATATAAACATTATTCACCCCAGTGAATCATTTTATAAAATATATTTTCGGACGCCCTGTATTTCAAAATTCGCAAACTTGCATTTAGGCAGCAATTTCTAAGTTTGTCCTTATTGCTAAGCCCATTTTTCATTTTTCTGCTAATGATTTTGGCTAAATAGGTCCTCATTAACGATCATCTTGCGCTGCCTGGGTTACGGTTGTCCAGCACATTTCTTTGTGCAATTTTTCAGACCTTTTTGTGTGTCCCAGCTGGACTTTAAGTAGCCCCTAGATACGTCACACTCGTTTTGTGAAGAGTGATATTGATGTTCCTAATGGCTCAAATTTTTGATGAAGCATCGTTGAAAAAAAAAAAGTTGGTGAACAAGTTGAGATTGCCATATTCAACTAAAGATCCTTGAAGAGAGATGTGTTTCTACTCAAAATTGGCTGACATTCTGCTCACCTTAACTCTCCAGAAATGGGTCAAAAGGATTCAGTCTGGTAAAAACACTTTAAAAATTAAAGAGTTAAGTCGTGCGTGATGGTGAACACAAGTTAATGCAATTTCTCTAGCTGGCCATTTCACATTAAACTGATTACCTCTTCTTGAAGATCATCATCTGGCCAGCGAAGCATCTTTTATTAAATTAAAAACTTATTTAAGTATCATGTTTTATCAGCCATTAGCCTCGAAGAAATTGCCTTATATAGAAATTGTACAAGCGGGTATAATTAAGGCAATTTGATGACACTTTTGCAGTAAAGGGCCTCCAAATTTTAAAACAAGTAAATGAAAATATGAAATCTAGAGTTACAAGATCTTTTAATATTTGTAATTCAGTTTTGGGGGTGATTACATTTATCTGAATGGGAAATGAAATATTGTTGAAAATTTTTGCTTATAATTTTGAATGGGAAATGATATATTTTTGCTTAAAAATCATAACCATTTAGAAATGTAAAATTAGCTCTGTCAACGTAAATAACCTAGTTTGAAATCTTGTTTGCTTGAAAATATGTTGAGCAAATTTATCGGAAATATTTCCAACATATCGAGATTTTTGTATTAAACTTTTAAATACGTTTTGATTTTCTGAAGCATGCAGCGTGTCTCAATATGGTTTCTAAAATGTAGTTTTAAAAAATTTGGGGACTCCAGATGGTCAGAAGTAATATTGTGAAAGCATGTTTTCATAAAAACCCATTATTATATTAAAAATATTTAATTAAAAATATATCATTTCAAAAAATGTATTTGAGATGTGTTTAATTCTTAATCAAACAATAATAAATTTCTTTTTTATTTAAAAAAAATATGTAATAAAAAGGCATTTATTATTGTTATTTGAAAATGAAATAAAAATGAATGTTTTTTTTAAATATTGATAATGTATGTAAACCAAATAAACAAAATCTCATAAATGAAAAAAAATCCTCAGAAATATTAAGGGCATAAAATGGTCCTAATACCAAAAATGATTATATGAACCTGAATATTATACAGCAATTAAGTTACGTACAGTAAACGAAGTTAACAGTTAATTGTTAATGCATGTATTTCGAAAATGAAAAAAATTACAAGTTTAAATAGCATAAGTTTTATTTTTGGAGTTAGTTTTGGTTTAGTTGGTCCTATGGGAATAGCGCGCCAATTTTGACCATCGCAGTGCCTAAATTATATAAGCATGTGGAGATGCAATTAGTTGTGTCCAGTTAAACAGGCCCCCATCTCTTGACATTTGCCACATGTCCTTAGCACAGGTATCTCTAAAGGGTTTCCGGTTACCAATTAGGACCCTCGTTACTCCACTTTTACGTCCTATATTCTCGCATTGTTTGTTTGTGGTGTAAACCCGATCGTCCGTATTTTATTATGTCGAGCACTGGTTATGGCTAAACGGGAATGTTTTTGATGATTTCTTTGATTAGATCGGAGCAACTCTGCTCAGCCCAGTTCTTGGTCAATATGGTCAGTTGTCCAGCAAGTTCTTCTAGCAGTCGTCTTATTCGTCCGGTGAGACAGGTTACCATAGCAGCCATTGTTAATGGGACACAGGATCGATGAATGCCCATTAACCCCCTCAACCTAAACCCTAAAAATCTCCACCCAATTACCCCTTTTAAGAAGATGACCAACAAGAAGACGCTGCAACCACAACAAGGACATAAACGACCTGTGCGAATGGTCATCTGTGAACTGGACATCTTAACCAAACCCTCTGGTCCTTGCCTATAGCACTCTCGTATGGTGGCTCTAAACCATATATGCTGGCAATGCAAATCTGGCAAAATTGTAAAAATATCTGACGATAAGGCTATAGTTAAGTCGTAAAATTTCTGAAAAATGCAATATATTATTAACATGTGTTTACATTGCCAGTATAGGGTTTAGGGCCCCTTCTTTCATCAGTGCTGTTGTTCATTTTTTTGTTTTAACCCCCTTTAATCTTCTTCCATTTCACCCTTTTTAAGTCATCGTCGTCGTTTAATCCCAACTCATGAATGAATTGGACGTGCAAAGTGTGATGTCAGCTAGTCAACGAAGGTATTATGGACCCAACATGTATGCATCTTGACCAACACGTTTTTTTATTTTAATTTTGATTATTTTTGGGTTTCCATAACACCTTGTTAGTGACATTTGTGCCACTGCTTTAGTGTCTAGCTTCATTCAACATTGCATTCAATGGGATTGGAACAGGTACATGTAGTTCAAACGTCTTGGAAATGACCACAAACGGAAGTAGAACGATACGATTTCCGGTCAAGAATATTCAGTGAAATTATTGAAATGCCCTGATTCGTTTTACTTCATTTTTATCACTCTTGTTTAACACTAAGGTAACAAACAAGGTGCAGATGTTGTTTTAACAACTCCAAAATATGTCATTTTTTATGACAGAAATTACTAAAACAGGATTTCGTATTTAATTGCGTCATATTTTTAAAACTGATCATATTAACAGTTTTGGCTGCGATAATACTACCAATAGTAATTATGAAACGGAGGTCAATTGAATGACATTTTATTATTTTTATCCAATGGACAAGGTCCGCATTATACGGGCAGCACCCTCTTGCGGTAGTAAATTGCAATTTTTCTTGGGGATAGATGTACGATTTCAACACAGATCCAATTGCACATTAGAAATAAACCTTTAAATAATAATATCTTGCGATCTAATCGTGATACCAAAATGAAACTTTGGGAGGTTTAAGATAATAGTACGTAACAATTTTGTGAATTTTTTCACATTTTTAAAATTGTAACTTTTTGAAATATTAATAAGAAACCATCTTCATTGCTTGATAATGCACACCTCTCCCCTACAAGTTTTCAATTTTTATTTGCCACTACGTGGCGCTACCTACTCGCGCATGCGCTGTTTTGTAACGTGGACCTTGTCCATTACTACATATAGGAAGGTTTTTAAAAAACGAAACAAATTTAGAAATTTCTAATCTGGATATTTAAGATTTCTAAGGGTTAAAAATCTAATAAGACGGAGATGAAAATTGCGATGTCATTTTGTGTGGTACAAGATATACATAGTCATATTTTCTCATATATGAACTTCAAAATTCTAAAATTTACTGTGCCAGCTTGCAATTCCGCTATATGTTTTTTCAAAATTACTAGAATATTATATAAATTAAAGCAATAAACAAAATTATTGTGGAAATTTGGACAAACGAATGTAAATTTATTTCATTTTTTTGCGAGTTTAAACAACTGTAAAATGTTAAAAAATCAGAAAAAAATGTTCTGATAAGCTACAAGGACTTCGAGTGACGAATTATAACATTGGGAATATTTTCAATTTTTTTTTGTAAAACTGTTTCGTGATTAGTTGTATTTTTCACAATATTATAGTTACCCCTGAGCCTTTTTTATTTTAAAACTGCGGTGATTTAGCTTCAGAAACTTTCCCTTTAACCTTTGACCTCTGACCCTTTCCTCGTCGGATTCGTATGACTGTATTTTCATTATCATCTTCATCATCATCATCCTGTGACTATTCAGTATAGATAGATTTTTTTGAAAAAACTAACAAAAATATTCGTCTAAAAATCATGGATTGTCTTATTGCCTTCGTGATTTTTTTTAAGTTGATATATATATACATATATCGTGAAATAACCATGTTTAATTTTTATTTTGCAAATGAAAATGACATTTTTCTACAGTACACAGGCAAGAGTGTCAAATTTTGCTAAGGAATTAAACACAGACATGTAAAACAACGATGCTTTTTGTTTCATCAATTCCTTAATAATGACAAAATAGTCTTGTTTTTGACTATAAATGAATACATTCGCTTGCTATGCCCTAGCTGTATGTATATCCAAACATCTATTTCAATTAACTTTAATATCTACATTATTTTGGTTGACATAATCATGATTTTAATAAGAAACATTTAAATTCATTACAGCACTTACCTACAGGGTGCATCGAAAATGTTTTACTCAAAGTACTGCACTATTCGTTCAGTATTAACAGGATTTAAATAGGGCTTTTTATAATTTAAAAATACTTTCTCTGGTGACAAAGGCTGTGATGATGATATTTTGGGAAAAAGATGGTATCAGCCACATTTCTGACTGGATGCAAAATGAGTTTAAATAATGACCATGCATGTTGTTGAAGACTAAATTTGAATCACCTGGAGTAAGGCTATAGATTAAAGTGATTAGCTTATTAGCCCATTATCAAAGATATTTCCATAATTTGGAATAAAATAGACGTATGCCACACCATGTACGCAACGAAAGTTTAATAGATGTTGAGGAAAATCAATGTTTTGTTGATAAAAATCAGCTAAAATGATGAAAATCTGGCCCATTTCTGCTTTAATTAAATTACTTCACATCTTTAATTGAATATGCAGCATTTAGTTAAATTTATAAATTGTTAAGATGCCTGGGAGCTATTATAATGTTTACGATATTTTTTTGATATCATCCTCGAAAATTAATTTTAGAAGCCTGCTAGTCAACAAAAAAATGAGTGGATAGTTATAGTCAGTTTAAATATGATTTAATTAAAGCGGAAAATGATTAATATTATAGCAGGGATTTTGTTTGTCAAACAGTTTGTTGAAAGGTTTTTGTATGTTAAAAAAGTTAACGTTAGGGCTTCTTTGAAAATAATTTAAATGAATATGTGTACTGCAAATGTACACTTAAAAATCTACATAAGACATGTATAGTTTTAACACAATTTTTACGTGTGTCATTTGGTGATTATGACTTTTATCAAAAGGTTGATTCACGATTAATCGATGGATGAAGTGTTATTTTTGTTAATTTCAAATTTCCTCAATTGTAAATATGTGCTGTAATTTTTATCAAGTTTTATTTTATTTTTTATTACGAAAAGATTGGTACAAATCTTCTCATTGTTTGTGCTTTTGTATGCAGGCCTATGATTTCCATATTTTATGTAAAATGACGTCCTGTTCTTGGTAGTCAACTCTTTTTTCTGATAAAAATGTATCCAAGTTTTATCAGCATGGCAACATCACATTTTTAATAACCAACATGACAGCCATGGAGCTATACAGTTAACTATAGTCTGCGTCTCCATGGGTGCCTGTTTGACAAACCTATTAAAACTTTCTAATAAATTTAGTATGTCGAAAAAGCATCGATTTAACTACAAAACGATACAAAACAATGCCCTGAATGTTGCTTTTTTGAAAGCGGTGTGGTGTTCGGTGGCATAGACGTCTTTAAAATGTGTCATAAACCTAAACTTTTGTCCTCATATTTTGGAAAATCATTAATCAGTTGCATCGAACTGCTGTCAAGAAGTTGTAAATGTTGATTAGAAATGCTCGTGTTGCATTAACTTAATCAAGTTAAATGCTAATTAACGTTTGAGATTGGAGTGTCCAGTGAGCTACGTATTTTTTTTAATAATCTCATCATTTCGTATCAACCAGTATGTTAACTAGATTCACACGTTTAAATATGCGAAAAATTTGGATAAAAATTGTAAGAAATTGGCTCGAATATCGATTATTTATTCGAGCATTAGTGCATTCCAATAAAAATTCAATTTTGACCTAGATTTTACAAAAAAAAGGTTTTTTATTTCATGTTTTTTTATATTAATTTTAACATCCTCATATCTGGCAATATTTGTTTTCAGTAATTTTTCATGAGAGTAGCACAATAATCTTCTGTTAAACAACAACAGGTATGCTATTTGTGTGCTATTCCAGTGCAAAAGTACCGAAAACATGATCCCTACATTGTTCTAAAGTTAAATAAATACAGAACGGCCCTACAATTAGTACATTTCAAAACTATTGCATGTGGTTCTTTAAGAGCATGAATAAGGAAACGTTTTGATATGTTATTAATTTAAAAATGGCAAAACGAACAGTGTTCTCGAGTACTTATTTCAGGTTAACCATCATAATCTGCCTGTACGTATATTTAACACCAAAAAAATGTTGGTTTTGTTCTAATATTTTGTGTAATAATTCGCATCATGGTATATTTTCGTTGATTAATTCCGACTCCCGTCGTTTTATTGAAAAATATTGAGCAGTCATTATTATAACATAGCAGCGACTTGTAGTGATACTGCCCCTTTATCTGAGTACTCACTGCAAATGTCTTGCTTGTAAATAAAACATTTTGTCATATGGTTGATAAATAATAAAAAATGAAATATTCCGTTTTACGAAGCAACGGTTGTCGCATTTTATTTGTTTATTTCGTATATGCCCCAGAAAATCTGGAAAGGTCATATATTTCTTCGAGCATTAAAATCTGTTTTTAATATTAATATTTTTTTAGAATAATTGTATATTTAATGATTTGAAAGAGTTATTTAAGCTCCGTTTATGGTACCCAAACAAGGATATGTATTGAACATCGTTATATATTCAAACTACAACTAGAATACAAATATTTTTCTTTAAAGAGGATTATATTCCTTATCTTGTTGCATAGTATACATACAATCCTTTTTTTTTCGTTTAAAACCATAATAGGGAAATATTTCCCATCTTGAAATATAATATACAATAGTATGATGTAAATCATACTTTAGTTATACATGTAGCGACAAAATTATTTTTGATTAAAAATGAATTAACTTACGTTAACAATGTTTTGAGCTGAATTTGAATTGATTTTTAATTGAACAGTAAAAATATTGAAACATTAATTATAATAAAATTACTAAAGATTCTGCTTCAAGATTTTGCCATTGCAGGTTTGTATTATTTCTCTGATAATAGCATAAAACTAGCAAAAATACCATTTTTAAATTAATTAAAATCTTAATAGGTTCGTTGTTGAAGGGTATCGCTGACAAATTGATAGTATATTCCAAAACCGATTAGTTTAAAATATATCCTCCATGATTTTAAATAATCATGAATAAAAAAATTAATTAGAAAATTTTGAAAAGCATACAAGTAGATGAAAGTATAGCGTTTTTCTATGATGATACTATACCTTTTTTGACTAAATTATTTAGTTTTAAAAAAGTATTTAGTATTTAGTTAAATTTATAAATTGTAAAGATGTCTGAATTCAACTAAGCTTATAATTTGTATGTCTTACTCGAAAACATATGGGTAAATTAGTCATTACAACAATAATATAGCAGGATTTTTTGAAATTGTGTAGTAAGTTTTTAAGGCTTTAGATGTTGGTATGCAATACTGTAAATTACTAATAAAACAAAAACATTGAACTTTTTTGCGATATAATGGTTTACATACGTTCTGAATATATGTTTACCATGGCAGCTATTGACAGCCACTTTAGATGCAGAACCTGTCTTCTGATGAAAATCCTCACTTATTTGGGGGCTTTTTAAAGGAATTTCCTATAGACATCCAAATTGTTCTTATCACCCTGTATTTGCAGACTGCCAATATCACCTATTGGCGACACGATGGTTTTTCAGGGGCTCAAATCCGTCCGAGTCCATCAAAATGACCGTGCATTATGCATAATCGATTGAAGCTTTTTTTTCCCACCTTCTCTCAGAAATTGGCGAGAACATTGTTGAAAATGGACGTGAAACCAATAACCCTCCAAATAAATTGAAGGAATAAAACGTCGAAAATAGGCCATGAATAATACCGAGTCTGAGGCACAAAAATAGGAGAGAAAAAAAAGCCAGCAGATCCTGAGCGTTAAAAGCGGCTTTTGTACGTCGCACCCTTTCTGAGTGACCCTTTCTGAGGGGGTCATCCTGCTCCTTTTTTATTAAACAAAATTGAGCATTCTCGTTTCTAACGCTAGTTGCTTGCAAGGGATAGTGAATAGGCGGGAATTACGGCCTCACTATTGTAGTCCATTTAAAAAAAGACATTTTTTTTCTTGGTATAGTAGCAAAAACGCGTGTAATTTGCAGCTAGGTTTGCCTCTTTTATGCCTTGGTTCCATCTGATTGCTTTGCCTTTGGAGAGGTCATCCTAGTGGTCATCTTCGTCCGAGCGAACCATTGTCCATCTTCTTCTGGATCTAATTCACTGCCACGGTTTGACACCATTGCTTGCCACACTCGTTTATTTCAAGATGGGACCGTTTTATGAACTCGTTTCCATCCAACGAAGGTTCGATCCAATAGCAGCCCTAACATGTGAAAAATTTCATAGATGGTCATCGAATGGATATCTGCAATGGAAAAAAAAGTTTTGGAAAAAGTCTTTTCTAGACCCTACAAAAAGATTATAGCCCAATAATACAAAGTTTTATCAGTAAATTTGAGTAAAAAGGATTTAAAAAGACAACATTTATATACATAACAAATGCCTTTTAAATAAAATTTTTTTTGCGATCATTCTATGCTTACGTAATTGGATTTATAATGCAGTATAGACTAGTGTATACAATGTAGATCTGATCCTAGCGGAAGTTACTTACTTTTTTTTTAATTATTACATCCACAACCAGAAATTTAGCCACACTCTCCTTTATTTCATCAAGCAACGTTTCGGACTCAACGTCCTTCATCAGGCTTTTTCTATCCCCCAACTATATAAGTCAAATCAACAACAACCTTAAGAATGACATACAATCATACGATAAAAAGTCAAAGTTCAAAGGAATAAAACAATATTATTTACCAAAATTCCTTAATGATGCCATCTTGAAAGTTCACAATAAAATTTTCCATTAAAAAAGAAACCTTGTTTTTTCCGATTTAAGATGGCTTTCTATAGTTATACTTTTTACTTTTTTCTTCAATTAAATGTTGAATCGTTCAGGAGCGGCATGCATCTTTTTTTCTTTTCCCAAATAAGGAAGTTTGGATTAATTTGACTTGTTAATCTTTTAGTATTAACAACGTACAAAATAGAAAGTGAAATTCAGATGAAGAAATAAATTTTGTTGGTAAATTGATGTATATTATTATAAATAGTAAATACATGTAATATAGCAAAATTATCATTAGATAATAGACAACGTTTGAAAAAATGTTTAATGGTTCTTGATGGCTCTATGTTGTAACTTAAACTATACGAAATTGTTTCTGTTTTTCTAGAATTTATGGTTGACCTTTCCTTCTAGCTTTTCTAAATATATTATCTAATTGTAATAAATAAAAAAAAAATGTTTAAAAAATCTAACTACTATATTTTAGTAAAGCGAGTATTTGATTTTAGCAGAGATTTAAACAGAGCTTAGTGTTAATTTACTTATTTCAAAGCTGTATTTAGGCTACTAGAAAAATGAAACCAATTATGTTTATATAATATGTTAGAATACTACTAATTATGTTCTCTTACAGCTTTAACCACTTAAAATCCATTCTGATAGTAATGTCTTAAATGATTTTTCTTTAACTGTCAACTAATTTTTGCTTATTATTATTTTTAACTGAAAAATCGATTAATGTTTCCAAAAGTTTTGACACATTACGTGTGTATGTTTTTTCCTGAATTTATGGTTGACCTTTCCTTCCTGCAGTTTGAACCACCAAATGCAAAAGCGCCGTAAACGCAGTGGCCGCTAGAGAACGCTGCTGAACGGCTGAATTATTATGTACATTCTTTGCTTTGCGTTGTTGTTTCTGAAGGTCAAAAATTGTGAATATGTTATAAAATTAAATTATTCTAGGCTTGGCAGCTGAATAATGTTTCCTGTACTTCATTGAAACTAAAACAAAACGTACGTCACTAAAGAAACGATGCCTTGATAATAATTTTGAAGAAATAGGCTATTTGCAAAAGAGCAAAGTTCAGAACTAAACCTAAGCTTATAATGGTCAGCCTAGGTGATGGAAGCGGAATGTCAAGTGTAAGTGCAATATGGACTAATTTTTCACAGCATTTTTTCTATAATTTCGAATATAATAATGAATATTTTCTACTTTGTTTTTTCGAATTAGGTTCATCACTTCAGCAATGATTCCCTTATTAATCAGGACGATGAAGTACTCGTTGAGCGAGGAATAAGCTCTGATGATGAGCCTCAATTTCAGAAGCTAAGGACCATTTGCGTTTCAGTGCTTGTTTTAATTGCGTTGGTAAGTATGTCAATTACATTAAACCCTTTGTTAGTAATATTCAAACTAAGTGTGACATGCAATAAATTTGCAATCAGTAGCTGATTATCGACAATTTTAAAGTAATAGTATTAAATTGAAACTAAATTCGTAAATTTACAACCCCAATAAGGGTCCTTAGATACGAGCCTTTATTGTAGTTTAGGGGCTATTACAAGTAATACCATGAAGTTAAAGGATGGTTGGGTCCGACGAAAATCGCACATGTGGCGGTACAAACGATAAAACCAAGAACCGAATCACTGTATAAAGGAAAGCTGTATAAAGAGCGACGGTGTTGCGGGGCATGGGTATAATATATTTACGAATTTTTATCCTATATTGCTTTGCACATTCACTAATTAAGCTTTATGTGATCATAAGCGGTAATTTTGGCTAACATCGGTAACAAGACATCCCCGTTTTAAAAACGTTGCTTCATTCACCACGTACATGTGATTATATGTGGCATTTTATCTGCACGTCTTAAATTTTTATTTAATGATTTGTATTTTACAGATTGCTGCGCAGGTTTTGGTGTACGTTATTCCTATTTGGTGCGAGAGTACATGGTGTGGTGTTCGAACATATTCAGCGTTGATATTTCTTCAAGCTGCTGTTTGGGGTTTTTTATTATTGGTTGATCAGTTTCTAAGATGGCAACATAGAAAACTGCAGAAATTGGGATATCTTCAATTTTACAGAAAAACGATGGTTTTGAAGCGTGCTGCATTGTACGTTTTTTCATTAGGTAATGTTATCAATTTGCATTATTATTATTAAATCTTCCTAGAGGAAATTTAGCTTTTCTTTGTAAAATAAACAGTTTGCCACTACACTTGTATGTTTTTTGTAAAAGTGTACAATGCATTCTGGTATATAGCGAGATTTTGTGCTTTAAAATGAATTTTAATTGTTGTTTTTTTACGTGTTTCAGGAAATGTTTGCCTGTTGTTGCTTTCCATCATTTTTCAAGAGTTCTGTTTTAAACCATCTTGTACAAAAGGAGTGAATTTTCAGCCTGTTAACTACGTTCAGCTAGTCTTAACTGCAGAAGTAATTTTGTCATTTCCACTAGTCGCTACATATCTAGGCAAGCATTGCTAATAGCAGTCTTCGTATTTTTTTTTGTATCAAATGTTGGTAAGTGCCCAATTCCAATGATCTTGTACTTTTAATTTATTCATACAGCTAAGGCGGTCAAGTTTAATATGAAGCAATTGCCTCCAGATGTTAATCAAGATGATTTGCTTTCAAATTTCACCCAAGTTCATATCCCTCAGTCAGAAATTGGATATAGGTAAGCCTGATAAATGTCGTCAACCTTTTTCTAATCACGTGATCATTTATTTTAACAACACTAATTTGTGATTTTCTAAGATCATGCGATACTATTTCCCTGACTTTTATTGAATCCTTAATCCATGGGCTTTTTATTTAATCGGAGGGTTTTGATTGTTAACTTTTTAGGTCTAGTAGGCATGAAATGCTTTGAATCGATCATACCTTTTTTTAAAAAAATAGGACTCTTTATTTCCAACTTTTCTAGAGTACTTTCAACTTTGTTTGTATTGACCATACTTAATCGATTTTTTCTCAAAAATCACTTTCATTTTTAAAAGCGTAAACACGTTTACAGATTTCCGATACACTTAGCTTTTCTTTATTTACAGGGGAAATGCTTTTGTGATTCTTGGAAACCTGAAAACGTCCAATGAAAGTGATTAATGTAATTTTACTCTCGCATCTTACAAATCCGTACAAGTTGATTAACAACGATAATATTCGTTTTTAAAATTTGGTATGATCATTCCAGTATAGGAAGAAGATAGGATAATATGCCAAATTTGTAGAGATTTTTATTTTGATGCAATGTATGGGTTAATCAAGGGCTTAGTAGTGCATCATTCTATAGTCTTTTTTTAAGAATTTCAAGGTGAAAAAATGAATTTTCACAGTGCGAGGAAGCAATTCTTTGAATAAAGTTTTGTTATTCTTAGAGATGAAAGTAACGATACGATCGTGGAAAAGCAAGCTGATGTTATTCGTTACCTGAAACTTCACCAAGAAAACCTCGGGAGGAAAATAGTTCAATTAAAGAACGAGTTGCGAACTTACAAGGTCACGTAAATTTGGTTGCGGTTCTCGCTTTTAAGCCAAGTTAGTTTGCCATCCACCCATGACATATGACAATCGCTACATTCGCCAAATGGTTGTTGCAAAAGTGTCTGATGAATTTTTACTTCTTATAGAGGAGAGGAGAGTTTATTGGTTGATTGAATTTCGGAAATTTTTCCATTTAATGGAAGAAATATATGTGCACTTTATGCAAAGTTGAAGTATAATTTGTGCTTAATTGTCTTTAATGAGAGTTCAATTTTTATTTTTTTAAGAAGGATGTGTTATGCATTTTTCGATGAGTTACATTAAACAGTTTATTAGTTATTCTTTCGTGCTTCAGATTTTTGTGTATTTGATAAGTTATTAATCATTTTCTTCTAAAAACAATTGAAAATTTCAGTTTTCCAAAAACAATTAATGAGAAAATCAATATCATGGATGATTATTTAAATATGTTCAATACCATTTCTTTATACAATTTTTTTTTTCTTATTCCTGTCTACATGTCAGATTCATTCATCTTTCTAGCTAGCTCATAAATTATTTCAGAAAATACAAGGTAACTTTTGTCACCTTGATAATAAGTTACCTAAGTTAATCTACATTCTACAACACCACCCTTTCTTATGGGGAAAGTTTTCAGTTAGTCCTGCTTCAGTTGAAACGCAAATTTTTGAAAAGATTAATTTTAAAAAATTCTAATTATTTATCTATTTTTATGAAAATGTTCAGATATTTTTTTATTTATTAATTTACAAAATATCTGAACATTTTCATAAAAAATAGATTGACTGTTTCCTATATAAATAATTTTAAAAATGTTTAAATTAATTTTTTTCTTAAAATTTACGTTTCAACAGAAGCAGGACTAACTGAAAACTTTCCCAATAGGAAAGGGTGATGTTGTTTATCCATTTAACTTCACATTTTTTAATTTCAAACTATTATATAATCCTATTTCAGTTGCCACTCTATCAATTCAGAAAATATTTCAAAGGATAGCTGCAATAAACACTACTTAATCTAGTTATTGAATAGAGCCAGTTTTTAACCAATGGTTTTAGGTAATGCTTTCAAATCAATTGTTGTGGACTTTATTAGATTTAAAGTATTTTGTTGGAATCGAATCTGTTGTGTTGAAATGTGCTGCCAAATTAGAGTTTAAGATAATAACAACTGAAACTTAGATCTGAAATTTAGTTATTAAAAATGAAATGTGTAATTATATTTGAGAAAGAAAATATTCATAACAAATGTACTTCTCTTTGCCACATTGCTATAATCAGTTGAATTTTCTCTCTTTCTTTACCTGAATAAAATGTTTTTTTTTTTAAATATTTATCACAACTTCCCTGGTTGATAATAATCTGATTTAACCTATAACTGAACTATGCTTTTGTTAAAGGTAATGAACTCTTCAATTCACTTGCATATCAAAAATCAATTGATAAAGATAATATCAATGGATTTGAAAACTTGTTTGGAGCTCAAGACAATTTGTTTTATACATTCACTGGTTTCTTTGATTTATTAACGCCGCATTTAATTATCTCCTTGATTTGCAGTTGTTTATCCGGGAACTGTAACTGAAAATCGAGAATTGTGAAACGTAACATAAGAGTTTGAATTGAAGGAATTGATGAAGTTTATTTTAATCTAAATTAAAATTATTGATAGAGGAAACATTTTAATAACTTGCTCCCAAAAATGCTACATGTATTTTACAATAAATTATTTATGACCTTTAATCAATCAAGCTGTCATTACATTTTTTCACAAAAAACAGAGTGTAAATTGATGACTTTTGATGAAATATACATTTTGGAAAATATGTTTTACTTTTTTTGGAAAACGCATAATGTATCCAATCAACTTCCTATTAATTCATTTTGCAAAATGTTTATCAATCATGTATCGGTGTTTGACCATGTATTTATTGTGTTGACTAATCAGACTATAAGAAATAGTGATTATGGCTGCATTTGGGAATTTTTAAAATTTAAATTAAAACTCATTGTAGATTTCTCGAGCTAACAGGGTTAGTCTAGTATTTTAATTAAATTTTATAATTAAGTTAAGCTCGATTAGACAAGAAAATGGATAACCATTCTTACTAATGATCTCTTTTCAAGTTTTATTCATGTTTGGATTCATTTACATATAGCAAGCATAACCTTTTTCGTTTGATCAATGCCCTTTTTCACCGTTTATGATGCTTTGATTAAATCTTAGCAAAAAAGTGATTGAACAAAAAAAAAATGGGCACAATTACAATCGAATGACAATGAGCAGGTCAAAACTAAGGATTTTGAACTCGGACTAGTTTTTCTGGATGATTGCAAACTGATTTTTTGGTTTTATTTTAATAATTTTGACAACTTTTACCTCTCCTGACTCTGATCCACCTCATACTTTTTTGCTGCTGTTGCCAAAGATACCTTTGATAAGTCAAACGGAAACATTAAATAGATTATATTTTGAAATTACTCTGAGCCAATGCAATTAGGGTGTGCCCTGTCAGTTGGCAATACTACTTTTTATGCATGTTTCTGCCTGTTGAAGAGGCACTCGCCAAAACAACGATAAGGCCATTACCACTTTGGCATCATGCAGAAAACTTGCTCTGGAAAAGTGGCCACTGATGAACATTGGACAAAATGTCCATCGTTATCACTAATTCATGATACGAGTCTTTCATTTTTTTGTATTGGGTAATTTTTTTAAATTTTATTTCAAGTTCATCTGTCAACATTTTTTTTTTTTTTTGCTATCTCATCTGTCCACATTTTTATGCAATAAATTCAAATGCATACCCGAACTCGTCATGCGTAGAGTTTCTCTCAAAAAGAGCAACAATGGGGTGTACTTAAAATGTCTCAGAAAGACAGTGATTAAAATGGTGGGGGGTTTAAGTTGTCTCTCTCAAACTGAAATATGTATCAAACTACGATTGCAAATGGACGAATTCAGGGGAATATCACTCGATGAGAGCAAGTGCTGAGGGTTTTTCAAAGATTGTCTTGAGTAATGGTTGGGGAGAGTCGGTTTGAGGGAGAGTACTTAAATTACTTGTTGGCCATTTTTTTTCCTGATGGGGACGTGCTAAAACTAGTTTAATGCGAAATGGTAACTGGTAGTAATTATCGAAAATAACATGGACCACAGTAGTTCTTGCACGCTTTTAACTTCACATTTGTAATAGTGTTGAAGTGGTTTTGAGACCAAAATGAAGGTTGCATTATATTTATACATGTATATGTTGCTTTGTTTAGCAACTATGGCGTCACTTTTCAATACAAATGATGCCAACTTAATAATGTCCAAAACCCATGTATACATGTATTAAAATAATTACATAATGTAATTGCCATGTGGGCTGAGTCGAAAATATTAAGGCATGATTTTGTTTCCCCAGCTATTTTTATTGGTAATGTTAGACATTTTTAAAAGCGGTTTGATTTTCATTACATGTACAAGTGTATTTGGCCCATCGATGAAAAATTGATCTATTCTTTTTCTCTTGGCAACAGTTGTCTGGCATTTTGTCGTCAAGGAATTTGCCATCATAATTAAATGATCCAAATACATGCAATATATTAAGTTATACACTCATCTCTTCACTAATGCTGTTATTAGAGTTACGTGCTCGTTTTGATTTATTTACAAAAGAACTTTTGGTCGATTAAAGTAATTTCTTATTAGAATACATTTTGATAATGTTGGAATATTATTGCTATATCTTATAAAAATAACAGCTTGATTTGATATGTACGGTCAACGGTTTTTTAAATTCAATTCAACTCAGCAGTCTATAGTGTTGTCGTATTCCGTATAAATGCCATAATTTCTGAATCCCTTGGCATTTTCAAACATTTTTAATTCAAAAATCAAGGAAAATTATAAGAAAATTGTTATAATCTGTATTAAAACAAAATTATATTTAAGAACATGCTGTAAGCTTCAAAATTGTAAATATGCAACAATAAATTAATGAAAATGAGAATAATAATAAATATCTATAGTTACATGTACATGTACATGTAACTTCAATTATAATTTCTTAATTATTATGATGACAATATTACTACCGGTTTCATAAAATAAAGTACATGTATTTAGATAATTCTTGCAATATCATAAAAATAATTCCGATTTTTTTTGGGTAGAACCAAAATCATGGTGAGTCATTATAATTCTCAATTATTTTTTTTTTTAAACATTTTTGTTTCCAACGATTTTATAAAAGCTGATGTTCTTAAATTATAGTTAACAAAATTACATGACAGCATTGCTGTAGAATATCATAATATATTTTCAGGAAATGAATTTCCAAACGCAATGTTTTTTTTTTTCAGATTTGCATACATCCTAATTATCAAAATTATAATATTCTTATACAGTATAATATTAATGATTTTTTCAGAAGTTATTCTAAGAAATCTGAGAGCGACAAATTGACTAATTCTATGAATAAATATTTGGTTTATTATCTTGAATTAAAAAGGTCAGAAACCACGCATAAACATGTATGTAGACAATTATGAAATACCTTTATGATTTGAAATTACAGCATAACTGAAATTTAAAACATTTCCTCCAGCATTGATAAATAGTCTCTAAGCTTTTCTCAAAAATAATTTGAATAATGTTGAAAAGTAAAAAATACTAAATTTATTCAATGGGAATACGTCGTTTCATTATATACATGTACATGGATGTGTTGTGAGCACCCTGTATATACATGTTCAGTGTACATGCATAAATAGTACATTATATTAAGAAATATCAGCGTTTATTGATTTTTTAATTAAAAGGATCATAAACCTAGCACAAAAAAAAATTAAAATTATAATTTAAAATAGTTCATCAGTGTATGCTGCCTGCTGGTACAGAAAATCATCTTTAATGCATGTACCGAAATAAGCATTAATTACCTTTAATTTACATTACCGAAAACCCCTTTATATAAAAGGATACTGTACTAAGACAGTAAAGGACAGTAGGCATATTTGGACTAATTTTAAACTCGCAAAAATGAAAATCAATATTGTCATAAAATAAATAGCGTCTTTATTACAAAATCTTGGAAACTTAATTCCTTTAGGGGCCGTCCATAAATGTCACGAACTCGTTCGAGTTCCTTGAAAAATCTTATCCCGAAATCAAAAACAAGAATATTAAAATAATTTGAATAACGCTGAAAGGAAGAAATAACACCCCCATAAGTTTATTATTTTGTCATGATAGAAATTATATTAAAAATATGTTCAATGGAATTTTTTTTTCAGGAATACAACTATACGACACCCTGTATAGGCCCCCAATTAAATTCGAATTTCCTTTCCCCGCACATGTGTACGGTATAAAACGAAAAATACATTTTCTCAAAAAATAAATAGCTTTAAACCACAAGAATTTGTCATTTGGTTTTTAAATCCCAACGACTTTTTTTAATTGCAGGGCATGCACTTGTCCAGTAAAGAGGAGTAAAAAAACGGTAATAATACCTATAGTATTAACATTACGTCCAAAGCCCCGCCCCGAGTCCTTTTTAACCAATGAGAGCATAGTTAATCTCATTCATGAAAATCTCTCGTAAGAAGCGGGAGGACCAGATAACAAGTGCAAATATGCCAAGTGCATTTCTCTTTTAGAAATTGAATTTTTACTCGAAAACTCATCAACTTTTCATCCTAGTTTCAACCATTCTTTCGTGTCTTGTGTTTTTCGCTTATTTTTTCCCCCCCTATCGTCCTTGACCAAGCATCGTTTGCTCATCGTTCAGTCTCTCCCTCTCAAGAGGCCTTATTTTTCACCGGCGGATTCATCAGTGTGTTACCGGGTTATCCATTGCTGCATTCGGGGTTCAACTCCTTCATTTTACCGTGCTTTTTTTCCCCAACTGTTCGTGCTTGAAATTCTTGTTTCAAATCGTGTTTTCGGTTACTGCCTGAGTCAGGATATCTTCCAGGGCGTAGTGAAGTAAGTATTTACTTATCTACTGTTTATTTTCAACCCAACAACAACGAAGTGAGTTAAGTTTTAGGCCTAAAACCTGGCGAGAGTGACTTTTTGGAAGTCTTCATTTAGGGATGGGCAATGCTGTAAAATGATGTTAAAACTTTCCCAAATTTTCCTAGATTTATTTCGGAATATGTAGTTTTAGACTGATAATGTCAACTAAATCCTAGTCTATAAAAAGATTGTTGCTAGGATGATAATTAACTTCATGTACGTGTTTGTTGCTATTTTGACTTGAAAACAATATGGCATTTGCTGGACTTTTCCAAGTTTTTAAAACGATTTTAAGCTAATGTAAATTTGAGAAAATTTCTCCCTCCTCCGATTAATGATTCTTTTAAATTGGTAATTATAGTGACACACCAAGTTCAAAAGAGCTATGTCTTATACAGTAGGAATCCATTTACATGGTATACTATAGGCCTAATGATAAAATACTGATGAAGGTGAATTAAGATCTGTCCATGATTACACCAAGTTATATCTATAATGTCTTATACAGTAGGATCGAGTCCATTTACATATTACTATAATGATAAAATACTGATAAACTTTGATACTGATGGAGGTGAATTATAAGATCTGTCCAAATTATGTTATTTTCCCAAACCTGCATGAAGATGAACATTGTCTGTTTGATAAAAGTTGCATATACAACATTGACTGGGTTGTTTGGGATGAATCATTGTCTATAGGCAAGCTACTGCAAATTTGAGAAAATTAGGCTTAAGTAGTCACCTTCTCCCTCCTCCTATTAATGTTTCTTTAAATTGGTAATTATAGTGACACCAAGTTCAAAAAAACTTTGTGTCTAAATGTCAATGTCTTAAACATGCAGTAGGCATCCATTTACATACAAATACAATGATAAAATAGGCCTACTGATAAAATGGAGGATCTGCAAATCTTAATTACACCAAGTTGAGTTAATTGTAATTTTTTCTCAAACCTGAAGATGAGGATTGTCTGTTTGATATAAATAGTAAATAAAACATTGAATGGGTTGTTTGGGTTGAATCATTATGTCTATAGGAAGTAAATCATCCGTTATATCGTATTTCAAGCTTGAAATGATACGTTTTACCCCATACTGTTCGTTGTACTTTAAACGAAAGTGATATACATTTGAATACATTTTATTTTATTTCGAATGAAGGGAACATGCAGTGACAATTTTACGAATCATTTCAAGCTTGAAATCTATGAATTTATTTGACCTTAAAGTGAGATTTAAGCTTAAAATCAAATATGCTATAAAAGCCACCCAAGATCACACTTTATAGATCTAATACGAAAATCACACTATGATTTGTGAATGATATAGAAGTTCAATTTCCTGAACGGGAAATTGTGCTGTTAATCTGTTATAATCCTGATTTAGCACGTGTGGACTCCAATAACCCCCGGGTTCTATAACGACTTTATGACAATTAATTTCATTTCCACCATTCATTTTGGCTTTTACCCCCATTCCGTTAAATATCATTAAAATATCGTTAAAAATCATTTTTTATCAATTTAATGTAGGGCTACTTTTTTTTTTCTCAAGTGTGGAAATTTTTTTTCAAGTGCTTTATCCGAAAATTCTGATAAGATAACTTTGCAAAATACTTTATTGATTTGCCCCTGAGCATGATTTTGTTTTGATCATCTGTACAAATGACTTTGCTTTGTGATGATTTTAAGCTTAGTATCGATTATTGTTCTACTTTCATGAAACGTAGGCGTATTGACATGTGGGTGACATCAAATATGGTCATCACCTTGATCTCTTCAAATGTACCTCCTCAAATTGGATTAGGCCAGGTAGAGTGTGCTTTTATTAAAGCCAATTATTATTAACACTTACGAGTTACCCTTGCTCTACTGACATTGAAATGAGTCAATGGCAATTAAAGCAGAGTTGGATACCGGTAAGCGTGTAATATACACCTCCCAAAATAGGCCATTATAAGCACAGTGACATCATTTGTAATATAATTCCAATATGTCAGTCTAGGAGACGTACATGTAGGTAAAGTATTTGACTACCATCTTGATTAAACCAAACATTGTTACATGTATAGCCTATTGCAATGTTTGTTAACATTTTAAAAACTTTTTTTTTTCATATTTTTTGTTAATTTTTTTGGTTGATTAAAACAAGCTTTAACGATTGTAAACCACGAATTTTTTTTTTTTAAACCCTGATTAAATCTACAAATAGCGTTAGCAAGAAGTTTGGGATCTCATCCTGGTGAACTTATCGCACATGTTGGCATAAATAAGATAAAAAACGGAACCCTTTTAAAAGGAAATTTAATTCGTTATGGGCGCAGATTTGTTATTACAGATGGTGCGATTGTTTTAGGGGTTTAACGTGTGCATGTTAATTCATTCCTTGAGGGATTTAAGGGGGGTTTGGAAATGGTGCACATGCATGGTATGAGCCTATATGACTGGCTTTATCCTGATTTCATAAAAAACTTTATTTTAGGGATGTTTTTTACCACCATTATCCATACCTTGCATCAGGACTTCACTATAAATTTTGCAATATCTGCATGCAGTTAAAAAAAATGTGTTAATCAGGAAAAAGTTTCACCTTAAATATTGACATTCGGCTTGAAATACGAATGATCAGTTATAGATAGCATCTTTATTATATTTGTATGTGTCGTCATCAAGAACTCTAGGTCATTGTGTACCCATTGTTAGGTTCAGAGACAGGACATCCTGAATCGTTGAGATCTGATTTTAGAGGATCCAATTGACTAAGATTTTGCAAATAATCTGCACCACTTGTTTGGGTGGGCCGGAAAGTTGTAATTATGCTTCACGGTGTGAAAGTATTGTAATATGAAGTACCTTATCAGATACACTGTATAGGCCTAGGTCTCAACGGAAATAAATTAAAACATGCAGAAGTCGAATCATTAACCCATGGTTTATTATTTCGTGAACGTACCTATTTTAAACAATACAAAGGTCAAAGTAAAATAGCTGATTGTACATGTATGATTTTGTTCAGTTTTAATTCATACAGCCCAAGCCAAGTCAATTATATATAGGTTATTCGATTTTTGACTCACCCTGTAATTTCTCATTAAAGTTAGCCTAAGTTAGCCTACTCTATTTTAATTACATTGAATGTCACTTTTAATCTTTAAATACAATAATATATAATGACCAGATCAAAGTAGCATATTTATTAACAAGTTAGTCATGATTTTGTACTGTAGGCTACGCATGGTTTTACTCAGTTTTAATTCTTACAATCCACAGGCTAAGCCAGTTTTTAGATTTTCGACGCACCCTGTATATAGATGCTCTTAGGCCTAAGTTTTTTTTGGTAGCACGATAAGGAGGAATTTGCGTATTGAAGTGGCCATTTACAGGGTCGTTTCTGCGACTGTGATACTTCGGTTTCATGGCTAATGTACATACATGTATGCCGGAATGTCAACATAAGTGTGCAAAAGACGAATTCATTCATGAACTTGTCCTCCCCCGTTCAGGTTTTCAAGGGTTTGTTGTTACTATGGGAATTGAAATTCATTTCGTATTCCGGGTGCATTCTTCTTGGATATTGTACCCACCGAATGGGGTTTTTTCATCGTCGAAATATTTGCTTTTCAAAGCTACCAAAATTGGACGCTGAAGGGTGTGTGGGAGGACGAGGGTTCTTGGGTTACTTATCCAAAAATGAACGGAGACGTCCGACAGTAACAACATGTGTTCCCAATGTGACCAAAGTTTCTGGGAGTGCTGCTTGCTTGCCTGCCTTGCCATTGGGGAGTGGAAATAACCATGTGGTACCACCTTACTTATAGCATAGAGGAACTAAAAAAGTTTCCGTTATCTCTTTTGCTTGTCCAAATCCAGTTGGAAGACAGTCTGTAGCCAAAAAATATTCACCTCAAAGATCTCAGAAAATGTCCTTCAAGATAGTTTTATTTGGCGTTGGCAAACCTTATAAAAAAGTAAGCTGTTAAAAAAGCAATCTTTGTTTCTAAATTGCCATTTAGCTAATGGTTGTTCCTTAAAAAATTGACCTAGAGCGTGTTGCTGCTCTATATATATCGTATGTATATACTCCAGCCCTTACACCAACCCTCATGTGACCTATCATCGTGGGGGTCGTAAAATAATCACACTAAACAAACGAACAGTTTTGTTTTAGAATGTTTTCTACAAGGGAGGGCAAGAGAAAACAATAATTGCTCATTGTTTTAGTACTTTTAAAATAGCATCAAACATAATTATAATCCTTGTCTCAAGTCCTAATCTGTGGTTCCAATACTAGTACACAATGGGATCAGTGTTCATATGGTTGACATTGGTTTTGGGACCCAAAATGTCGTTTGGAACGATGGCAGTTTAGAAGTCAGTGAATGTTTCAGTTATACCTTCTTGTATAGGCTATATGTTGCCCATATTCTTGAAAACATTGTTGTGTTATCATGTAAGCCTACATGTAAGATGTAAGATTTAGTAACCATGGCATGCAGATAGTCCACAATATTCTGAGTACACTACATTATAACCATTATTAATCTTGAATACCTCGACTAAATCTTAAACGTTTATAATACAGATTTGGCACCATGTTACAGTTTAATATATATATATAGTTTTATTATTGTTTGATAAAGTTTTAAGATGTTATTATCTCGTTGTTATAATTATTATTTGTATTTTTAGAACAAGTCATGGATGTGGAGTTCTATGGTGATTACAATTTCGAAAGGGCATATTGTCAAAGATCCAAAAGCTTTAAGGACATGTTGAAGCCACGTGTACCGAAGGTAAGTGATTGATTTCTTAGGTTTTTTTCTGCCATTTTTTGTTCTTCATGTGGGCCAATATAAATGGCGGTGTGTTTTTGTGTTGGATTAGGCCTGAGCTCTGGTTTGAATATCTTAGAAAGTTAATTCTGCGACTAAGTTACATCAACGCCAGTGCTATGCTATTTTGGGTGCGCAAACGAGGTCATGGCATAGGTTCATCCATTCAAGAGGTTTGCTGACGTAGTCCTATTCTAGGCCTAGTTGGCTGCATATGCTATTGGTTAGGCTATTAATGCAACTTTGTGTTATAAAATGTAGTATCACTAAAGCTGATCGTACGAAATTGCTTTGAAAAACGTACACTACCGTTTCCGCTCTTTTACGGCGCTCTATCCCGAGGGATTGTTATGGGAAGTGCAGTCAACAGACATTAAATTATACAATTATGGAACAGAAAATGGTTCCTAAGTATTATCAAAGAAAGCTTTTTATTTTATCCCTTACTAACTAATGGATTTTAATGTATATTTGTATTTGGGGAATACATATAGGCTAACTAAAAATTGAATTTTCGATATTATAAACAAAACTTGTTACCTCTCATGTCATCTGTAACAATGGAAAATCATTGTGTCATCTATAGTAAAATGTACATGTATAATAATGGTTAATATTTTTCATAAGCTGTTATTGTATGTAAACTACATATTAGAGGGATTGCGCAGGTTTCCTTTAATCTTGACGACATTAATTGGCAGCACTGGGTTTTTTTTGTCAATGCGCATGCGTGGGGACGACGCTTATGGGTTTGTGGTTGAGGGGACAAGACATGAATAGAGGGATTGAGCACGCCTCCCTTAATGCTCCCTTAATGCTAACCACATTGACAGCACTGTATGTTTTTCCAATGCGTTCTCGTTAAGGTAAATCATTTGCCGGGGCATTAAGGGAGGCGTGCGCAATCCCTCTAATAGAGGGATGACTTTGGAACTCGGTATTCCTCTAATAGAGGGATTGACAGGTGTCACGTCAACTGATTTACCTTAACGAGAACCCATTGGAAAAACATACAGTACTGTCAGTGTGGTTAACGTTAAGGGAGACGCGCTCAAACCCGCTATTTTCATTAGTTTAACGTGATACCACCACGTCTTTGAGGAGCATAATAACTTTTACAGCGCATAAATTATTGATGCGCATGCGTAATAGTGTGTTTATCGTTCTCGTTATGCTGAAAGGAAACTTGCTCAATCTCTCTATTGATAATGGGTGAACTTGTAATCTTACAAGTTGTGCCCTGGTATTTTAAAATTCATTCAATCATGTTGATTCGACACATCAATGTCTGGGCTCTCTCTGGCCTTGGATGACTTTGGGTCCTAAAAGTTAAAATCAAAAACAACAATGTGGTGATTCATTATACTGTTTTCAAATGATTGTGGAGGAACTCGGTTGTTGTAACCCATTAGATAGGCCTATATAGTAGAATGTAATTAAAGTCCTACATGTATATGAAAAAAAGTAATCCTTCTAGTGGCAGTAATAATGCAAGATGTAATGACCTGGTATCTTCTGACATTTTTCAAACGAGACAAATGAGACTTCAGAACTATAGTTTACATTCTATATAGATTAGGGTTAGTTAATTTTCGAATTTTAAAAGTACATGTAGTTGGTTACCTGCTGTGCCGTTGGTGGTCCAAATTAATATTAGAAAATTCACTACCTCTTAGTTCGCAATGCTTGAATTAATAATCGTGAAATTATTTATTAATAAAAAATGACATTGCTTCATCCCCCATCCAATAAATTTATTTTGATGTCCACTCTTTTTTATTTACGAGAATGCCATTCCCCGTTTAATATCATGCGTGACTAGACAAGGGTTTTTCCCTCTTAAGATCTAATCCACTTTAAATTTAAGGTAGGTTTTTTAAGCAATTTAGGACTACCTGCTACTGGTAACTCTTATTTTAGCCGCACGTTGGATAGGTTATGTGATAACGAAACTCGTAAATCTCATCCCTTTTACATCCAGTAGAGATTAATTCAAGTGTTTTTTTATTCGCCAACATTATATTTTTTCCTATGGAAAATGCTTGTTGGCAATTAAAGAAAAGTTAAGTTCTTATGAAAAACTAATTTTCCACTTAGCCAATGTCCATGTAGTTTTTTTATGTTTTTTTTTTTCATTATTTTTTATACTACATTTTTTACGAATACATGTAAGTGTAATGGCTATGTGAGTGATTTTCAGTAATTTAGCAAACTCAAGTTCATGTTTTCTCCTAATTTCATGACTGCATCTTTTTTAAGTAATGTTCAAAAAATGCATGTTTGGTGCACATAAAACATTGAACTTTTTCGGTTCGGTAATCTTAAGCTATTAGATGACATTTGACAGGTTTTTAGGAGGAAAATGACTGTTTTCATTATTATCAGTTAGGAAATTGTAAGGAAAGTTAAAATACAGTATACTGACCTGGGAAATGATGACTATATATAGTCATCATTTCCCAGGTGTCATTTTCCATAAATGTGCAAATCTAGATGTTATAACATCTAGATTTGCACATTTATCATTTTTTTTTCATTTTCTCATTAATTATCAATTATTTTATAATGTTGGCTATATACATGTAGGCTATTACAAAATATCGTATTTCAATTTTAAACTTTTGAGAATGTAAAGCGTCTTGCATAAGTGTAATGTTTTTCTGTTTAAAAATATTTTATTAAACATAATTGACAAAATAATTTTCCATTTTAAATGCACAAGTTACTTTTTCCCCTTTTAGGTATATACATGTAAAGTATTTCATGTTGTTAGACTGCTGAGTCTATATAGTATTTATCAACTTTTAACTCACCTTATGCAGTTGCAGTATAATATTTATAGGCTTATAAACATGTGATTCATGGTAGACCTTCACCAAAATGATTGTTCAGTAACCGACTTTTGTCATTGTGCCTTTGGCTGTTTAGTCATTTTAAGTTTCAAAATACTTTTTTTTTGTCATTTTTTATTTATTAATTAAAAATCTATGTAGCCGAGGTCGTTCTAAACGTGGGAATTGACTCTGAGGGATAGGATCCAAACTCGTAACAATTTTCCCACATTTGTAGAGCCCTTAAAAATGTCTTCTACACTCCCTTACCTGCTTCTCTTTTCCCCTCCATCATAATAAGTACTTGTTGGATTTTTATTTTGTTTTCGTAGTCTGAAATTGTGCTAGAGTACAAAAAAATACTATACGTTACGCTTGGCTGAAATTGGACCCACTACGATATAATTAACAGGTAGATAACTTGGAAGCTTTGAGTTTAGACCTACACATTTTCAACGGTATACATGGTGTTTAAAAAAGTTCAACAAATTGGCTAGAGGCATAACCGTTAGCCATTTTGATTAAATTTCCTACCGAGTTAAGTAACATTCTCACGCGAGTATAAAAACAAAAACATGAATGAAGTTCTGCTGACCATTTTTTTTTAAGGGCCAATGGTTTTTCGTTTTTAAATCTACAAAAAATTGAGTACACCTATTTTTTAATTGCTCTTTGGTATAGGGTTTAATCTTATCTTGAATAGCTGGAGTAAGCCTTGTTGGTTCAGCATAATGAAAAATAAGCTAATTGGGCATTTCCGATACCAGGGGGATTTTTGGATGCCCATTTTATCTGAAATGACTACCGTCCGAGACATTAATCCTGCATTTTTATTATTTTAGCGAGTAGTTTTTATACCTCTTTTTATTTACGTGGCTCGTTCATTCATTAAATTCGGCTTTTGGATTAAATATTTTGATAATAGAGACTGCCTGATGAGCATTTCTGTTATTTTTAAATTGTTTTTCTTTATCTGCATGTAGTTTGAAGTAACCCTCAAACTGGTTTTGAAAGCTATTAGTTCTGGTTGGGCAACGCTTAGGACACCCTGTATCGTAAATCTGTTTGATGCTGGGTAAACTTTAGGGCCATTTCTCAACTTGCTATAAAACATCTATTATTCGTAAAATTGTAATATTAACTTCTTAGTTCATAATGTCAATTATGGTTTTATCAAACCATCCTGAACATCACTTTGCTATCACTTTGTAAACAGACTTGTCAATGGCTCGTTAATTAAGCCTTGCATTAGGAATAATTAATAATGAAATTTGATATTGAATTAGTTTTAATCTTACGACCAGTTTATCTTCATTTCTAAGATTCTACTCATAAATTCTCCCTGATTTTGACTCGTAAGTAATTGAAAATGTCTGAATTTTTTCAGAAAAATTTTATGTGACAATACTTTATAGAGTTTTAATTCAATTACTCTCATTGATATTACTAGATCATATTCAAATTATGTTAAAATTTTTGAATGTCTTCCAATGTTGTCTTTGTTACTAATTATGATGATATCAGATTGAATAAGTATACACTACAATTTTTTTTTTCAGTTTGAACATGTGGATAGGAAAAATGAAACATGGAAGACACCCTGTAATTGGCCAATGAATGAACTTCATCTTAAAATGTGCTTTGTATAAACAGCAAAAAGAGGGAAGGGAGTAGGGGGCTTGGCCCTAAAACTAAGGTCAACATTTGGCTGACAGGTCTTTTAAATTAAATGGAAAGCAATGGGTGAGGACAGATGGCTTCTGTTAATGGTTGGATCATCTCAAGGGCAACAGAATTCAACATTTGAACCATTTTTTTTAAAACAAGAGTTAATTGCTGGCATTAACATTGAAGTAATATCGAAATCCCTCATTAATGCAGAAGCAGTTTTTTTTCTATTTTCATTGGTGACTCAAAGCGCCCTCTGGAGTGCTATTTGCATTGAAAATGGGTGTGGATGTCTCAAATTGAAATAATATGATTTCTTCCTGTATTATGTACATGTATCTTTATTTTTGATCCAATGCACATCCTTGAAAACCACAATGAACATGGGATCCAGTCGTCTGTAAATTCTGGATCCAATATGCAATCTGTCATCTTGAACGTGTATTGGATTTTTTAAAACAGTAACGCCATGCTGTCTGTCTCACAAAACTAACAAGAAATACCCACTTTTTATTAAAAGTAGATAGGCTTATCAGCTTTAGGAGGTGCATTTGGATTTCCATTTATGGTTAAATACATGTACATGTTCTGCTGAAGTACATTTGATGCGAGTAAATTCTAGGAGAAAATGTTATCATTCTATGTATACGTGCCTTCAGTATCCATGAGTCATTTCGTTAGAAACGCATGGTGAAATGAGAGTATATAAAGGGTTTGCTTAATTTAATTTAAATTGTATACGTAACAATACAATTCTGTTACGTCAGAAATACATGTAACAGGTATTTAAGAAAACATTGTTACGGGTATAAACTCCATTAAACTAATAGCAGAATGTATACTTTTTTTTAAAACTTGGCGCGGCATATTTACAGAAAAGTGTTTTATAAAGTATGCAATGATGCGAAACTTAGACATGTCCATCAATTTTGAAGTTCTATCATGTTTATGAAGCTCATGCTGAGTTAAGGTTAAGCCTTGAGATCCGGGTGCTATACAGGTTAGGAAATAATTCATAACTAAAGTAACAATGGACGCTGTCAAGGACTCAAGGTTAGGATTTGTATATGGAAGTTGCCATAGTGAATCTACATGTATCAAATCTAGGCTATATTTATTACAAAATAGTAACGGTTCGTTTTGGAAGGTTTTCAACTCTTTTATTTAAAACATGTTAATAAAATACTAGTAAAGCAATGTTATAACTTGATTTAAAACCAGTTTATTAAAATAAGTCAAGGAAGTTGAACAATTCATGTGGGAAACACTGTCTCGATTTTGCAACTATATAATGTATTTTGTGATAGTGGTCATTTGTTTAGTTTTTATTTCTATATTCGGAGATTATTAAAAGATGAATTTTCCTTAAAATGTTGTTGCTTAATATTAAAGGTCACGAACAGTATAGCAGAATAGTTTATTTTCCATACAATGTAATTATTCTTTGCAACTCGAGTGATTTATAAAACTACTAAATCTGTCTGCTGAAAAATCATCCCGAATAGACTTTGTTCCCTGAACGTGATTTTTTTAGAAACCGTTTGTTGAACCTGGTGATATTGCATCAAGTAATGATGAGCATGTAAACTAGTATACTGCTGCCAGAGTATGCAGTGTGGGGGAAAATCAGTAAAGTTTAACATAATATGAGAGTTGATAGAAATGAATCATGATTTTGATATCAGGCACGTATAGGCCAAGCCCTAAAAAAACACGAAAAGCCATGCTGTCTCTTCGTCGCTATACTTTTGATAGTATTTTTTTCATAGAATCCAGCCAAAAATAAACTTTTTTTTGGTCAGATTCCAAATTTTGATAGAAAAGCACACTCATCTGAGAAATTCAAAAGAAAAACAGCGTTTAAAAGTTATTTTCGTAGCGCTCCCTATACAGCAGACAAATAAAGTGAAATTTCGGTTTTGTCTAATTTTTATTGGAAAGTTTTTATATGTCGTGGTCTATTTTAAGGTTCTCCAAATTGAAACATTTGATTCTTTACTGGGTAAATTTGAATTTCATCTTGAATATCTCGCTAAACAAGACTTACTGGTTGTCATTGGTCACTTGTTGACTTAGCTTATTGTTGCTAATGGCCCATTCGGATGTCATGTATTGACCACTCAATTACGTATGTTGTGTCAATGGTCATCGAAAAAGGACATGACCATCTTTGGGGTGCGTTCTGCCTTCCCTTCTATACAAAGACCAGTTGTCTTTTGAGATAAGCAGAAAATATAAATAAAACGGTGGCCAGTTGTTGAGTTTCTAACCCTAGATTTCCGATTTTTAACTGTCCATAGGATGATGGTGACAAAGTGCTCCTTTCAGCATTTACACTCTAAACTAAAGTGTCTCCTTTTGAGACATTATACATGTCTTTTTTTTAATATTATGTCTCATTTTCATAAATGTCTTTTTTTAAT
>JAQGCC010000413.1:0-38233 GCA_034698905.1 Xestoiulus laeticollis
ATTTTCTATTTTCACGTGGTGAGAAACCCAGCTTGAGATCGTCTTGTAAAACAGTTTTTGTTTTACATTTTCGTGCAATGTGAACGCACCTTAATAGTTCTATCTAAAAACTTCACTGAAGGTCATCTATTGCAGCTGAAGTTCATAAAAAAGTTATCGTATATACATTAGATTCAGAAGACATTCAGATTTTTACTGGTGCACCTCTTCTGTATAAGGGCAGTAACCACTTGTTGAAGAGTACTAGGAGCTAGGATCGAGTAAACAACTATTAACTACGACGCTCTGATGTGAGCATGCGCGAAAACATAACCGATCGTTTTCTGAGCCCACTTTATAGCCATTTTATTGAGTTTTATTGCCTCGACGTTAATATGTGGAGTTGCTTTGCATGTCTGCATAAATTTTTCGTCGGAATAAACAATTGCATGGGCGCCTCAGTGCCATGAAATAGCGACTTTTTATTGATAATATCATCTTGGCATTACCACGCTCTGAAGAGCTGCTATTTCCGGTGAAAAGTGAACGGAATAATCTGGCCTGAAATGTGGTCATTATTTATGCGTTTCTGTGTTCCGGTCTGTGTTTGGTAACCCGAAGCTATCTATGAAACAGTCTTGGTTTCAGTTTTAATAATGATTTCCGAATCCCCTCATCGATCCCAGTTAATGTGTTGACATGAATCGGGAAAGCATTTGGACTTCAAAACATGGCCTTTTTTAAAGCCTTGGATGATGCCTTAGGGCATAGGGGTTGAATGTCCGCTCTGGATGACGGCAAATGCAATATGGAATAAAAGTTATCATAACCTAAATTACGATAGATCTAGATGTTCTAATATGAGTGCTGTTCTGATATATCAACTTGGGTCAAGTGGTCAACTTTGTGGTTAATCTTTAAAGAAAATATAAATCTCTGATATAGTTTGTCAAGTCTCATTTTTCAAATTTTATAGCCAGTATTTTATCAATGGTATATGTACATTTAAACGCATTTTAAAATTAAAATCAGAAACTACATGGTATAAGACACACGAGTTCTAAATCGAGATGAAATAAAACTCGGACAAATTATTTAAATTATTTTGCATGTGAAACATGGATCCTCAGTCATATTAACCGGCGCTTCATTTAAATGCACCCTGAATACCACCTTCTAATGGTATTTAACTGAAGCGCCGTTACGATATGACCACTGAACACGTGATGTAAATGAAGCGCCGTAATGATATAGCCGGAGGCATTTAACATCCAAATTTCAGCCACGTTGAGGATTGATGCGCTGAAATGACGCCACTCGCGCATGGGCATATTCAATTCAATTTAATATTTATACATATCTATAGATTTCTGTAGAACACGTGACATGCTTTACTCATTTTTTTTAATACCAATCACATTGTCATTTGTGTGGCAAAATGTTCTAATGCGAATGCTTTACAACAGAATTAAGGTGGGATAATTTATTTGGAATTCATTTGGGATTTTGCATTCGCAGATGTACTTGGGAGAAATAATGTAAAATCTCGTCTTAAATGACTAGCGATATACTATTCATTATATCAAATTACTTTTCCCATTAATTGGTTGAGAGAAGCGAAAAGGGTTGAAGGAAAGCTATTTACGGTAAAGTTAGAGAAATGTAGAGACCATTTAATTTTAACGATCGATGAAACTTGACTTTTATGAACGTGTTCATGCATAATAAAACACTCGTCTCTCGTGATATTACCGTATGTTGAGCGTGAATTTGTGATGCGCCATTACCGTCAGTTTTGATACTCACTACAATCAAAATGTGTTAAAAATAACAACTTCAGTGTCCAATGCTCCACATTGACATTGGAGAAATTCAATGAAACATCCATTTATGGTGTTACCTGAAACTAAAATGTTCCAACACATTTTTGATACATTTGGAAAGCTTGGAAATGTGATCTGAAATATGACGCCAAAAAATGTATTCTAAATACGAGTTGTACAAGTCGTTAGGGCCAGTATCATTAGAGGGATTGAGCACGCCTCCCTTAATGCCCCGTCAACTGATTTACCTTAACGAGAACGCATTGGAAAAACATACAGCGCTGTCAATGTGGTTAGCATTAAGGGAGCATTAAGGGAGGCGTGCGCAATCCTTCTACTATCAATGCTCTCGAACGTTTGAAAAATTCGTGGCCTGAATCTGCCAGTACGGTTTGTTTCACTCAAACCGCGAACTTTTGTGCGTGACTACTAAATGACGTGATGTAGTATGCGCAATTCCGATACTTTTTGTCGTATGTCTGTTTAGTCACTAGAGGGATTGGCAGGTTTCCTTTAATCTTAGCGAGAACGATAAATACACTACTACGCATGCGCATCAATAAGTTATGTGCCGTGAAAGTCGTTATGCTCATCAAAAGAGAGTTTGATGGCGTCTCCCTTAATAGAGGGATTGAGCACGCCTTCCTTAATAGAGGGATTGAGCACACCTCCCTTAATGCCCCGTCAACTGATTTACCTTATCGAGAACGCATTGGAAAACATACAGTGCTGTCAAATAAAACAGTTGACGGGGCATTAAGGGAGGCGCTCAAACCCGCTAAAGAGGTTGTGGTATCACGTTAAACTGAAATTAGAGGGATTGGCAGGTTTCCTTTAATTTTGACAACATTGGCAGCACTGTTTTATATCCAATGCGCATGCGTGGGGACGACGTGGACACGACAATTTCATTAGGTTAACGTGATACCACAAAGTCTTTGAGGAGCATAACGACTTTTACGACGCATAACTTATTGATGCGCATATGCGTAATAGTGTGTTTATCGTTCTCGTTAAGATTAAAGGAAACCTGCCCAATCACTGTAATATCGTCTCCCCTCAACCACAAACCCATTAACTTTTGTCCCACGCATGCGCATTGGCAAAAAAAAAACACACACAAAAACCAGTGCTGCTATTGTCGTCAAGATTAAGGGAAACCTGCATGCGCAATCCCTCTACTACCTAGTATCCCTCTTTTAAAGTCAACTGCTTCTAATGGGCTGCGAAGTGCAGGCCTCAAGATTTGCAGGACTGAATGTGTGTAGCCACCTTTATAAAAAATGACAAGCCATACGAACAGATTATGCAGGCCACGAACTTTTCAAATAATATTGTGCTATAGAGCAGCTTTGACAGAAACATTTTTTTGAAACACAACCCAGAGTGAATTTATAGAACGAACAATTCATTTTTATTGTGCTCAACAGAGATTTTTTTTTACAAAAACACAATATGAAGAAGCGAGGTTAGGCAAAGTGAGATCCGAACGATAAAGTCCGCATATTGAGAACCAATCTCCTGTCTGGATACCAGCTCTTCGATATTATAACTCGAGTTGCGAACACAAACAAGCCAGAGGTTATCTGAGCAAACTTTTGTACGTTATCGATTTTTCTCCACCAACGTTTATGTTTTATACCCATCAAGGTAACGTGTTTTGAAAAAGCGTGGGTGCCCATGACGGAAAACGGAACTCAGTGGTGTTGCCAGCTGAATGTGGATTTTTGAAAACGTATACATGGGGCCTACGCACCTTCCCGCCATTGGCCATGGAATCGATCACGTGGATGGTAACCGAATGACGTCATACCATCGACCGCGAGGGAGTGTTGGCGACGAACGACTTGCTTATCCTGAGATTTTTCCGAATGAAACCATAACCCGAACATTTTAAGCCAATTTGCATGTTTGGTTGTTGGGAAATATGTCTATCACATACTTTTTTTTTTGTCAGACTGTTTCTGGAAGACGAATGGGATTCTAATTCTTCCAAAACAAAACATATATCACGTCACACGTCCTTCACAGACTGAAAATGCCATGGTGAATCGATAGCAATATATGCTTGTGAATAATTAATTATTATTTTTGATATGTAAAGAAAAGTGTGCTTTTATTAAAAACATCTAGCGATGGAGATATGTGCATGTGCAAGTAAATATTGGTTGCTTTATGTTGAAAAAAGTTGTTGCATGAACGTAAGAGTTTATGCATTTAAATTCACAACTATACCTGTATTGTACATGCATATGCTGCAGGAACTAAAACACTTGTATCTGACTGCTCAATACAAGTATACCGTACCCATGTTGTACACCATTTCACTCTACATGTACATGTACAATGCTGCAGTCTCGATAATTCGGCACCATAAGGAACCAAACACTGTTGGATAATCAAAAATCGTCGGATTAGCAGAACAGAATGCGGATACATGTAAACTGTTCGAAAATGTCTTATATTGCTTGTGTTCTCACTTATAACATATTGTTTAGTTAAAAATGTTTGTTTTGTAACATTAAACAAATAAAGGATATAATGTATAGCATAACTGACAATTTAAACCGTGGTAAGGGAAAACAATGATATACAGTCGGAAAAATATCGGATTACTGAGTATGTCGTGTTATTGCATGGATGGATTACCGAGACTGTACTTTACTGTATATGTCGTGTACTATATAATACACGTCCATATACGGTTACATAATTTTGAATATTTTATTTGATCTTTATAGAATCTTGTACATTGTGAATCGATGTCTAATAAATGTAGTTTTGTTGTTAAGTAGATTTTATCAAGAACATAACATAAGGTCCCATTGTGTAGTTGAAAATCGTCTTTATCAAAAACATAACCAAAACACATGTCGAGGTTCAATTGTATAGTCCAAAGTATACAATTTTTTTTATATCTGAAAGATATTTGAAAGTGATCGCTATTCTATTCTGTTTTTAAATCAGTTGCGAATGAAAAAATTTCCAATAAGGTTGACGAACGAAAATGGGAGATTCTACCATTAAAAAAACGGTTTGGCAAAAAAAGGTTTTAAAAAAGAGATTTATCTTGGATTGCAAGATTTATCGACGTATTATGGATTTTTCCAAGCCAGTAATTTCTTTTTGGAGTCCGAAAACGGTCAATTTCCTTGTTTTTTTCGTGATACCAAAGAATTGCTTATGCCTAGATACATTATTTTAAAAGATTTTTCCTTCGACCGATATCAGAAAAAGCAAACATCCATCATACTTTTCATGCGAAACTTAATTAGCTTAATGGTTTGAACCATCTTCGACTACGGTAATATGTTGACAGTCTTTAGTAATTGAGAATAACAAGATTGATCTCCGGTGAATTATGGCTTTTGATATATCCTCAAGGGGTGCACAAGTGGCCAAGGCAAAAAATCCCAGAGATTTAAAGATCATGTCAGAGTATTTGATATCAGTTCGGTTGAAAGCGCAGAACATCCGAGGGCAATTATTTTTCTATTGATGAAAAAAACAAACTTCTGAATAATGACAATTTGTTCACGTATTCTATGCTGTAAGTTTAATGAAGGCTTTGATATAGTGTATACATGTAGAGGTCTCATTTGGTCCCGTTTCTTGCTTCCCATAGTCCCACTAACAACATCAATACAGTATAATCTCATTATTATAATAGATTGGGTCTATTTGAGATCGCTTGAGATTTTTTACTTTGGCTAGGTAACAGGACAGACTAGGATTAGTTTTGCTGTGCGGAGTTTTTGCGCAATATTCCTAGAACTTTTCTTATATATAATGTACAAAACATTTTCGGACAATCCTCTTTAATACATTATATACTATAGGCAGCGGTACTCACTCGGTGCCGTGAGCGAATGAGTGGGGTGCCGCAAAAATATTTATTTTTCACTAAGATTTTGCAATTTAGGAATGGAATTTGTTTTATAACATGGCACACCAGGAAATAATAAAAAATTCATCCAAACAGTTTCATTCATGGCATTAAACAACCGGAGGATCAATTTGTTGCATTTTTCCAATTTTTTCATGTTTATTTTGTGTTTACTATTTAATTTTCAAACTGCATGAGCTGCCAAACTTACTGGAAATTTTGCTCTTCATTGTGTGAATTTTATACTAAAATTTCATGGTTTTTAAACAACCAGAAAACCATTTTTTTCTGTATTTTTTGAAGTTTTGCTTGTTTATTTTGGGTTTTTCCTGCATTATTTTCAAACTGGAACTACCAAACTTAGGCTCCTGGGATTTCTCTTTATACATTGTGTGAAATTTATCCTAAAATTTCATGAGGGGAACTCAGATAGCTGAGCATTCGTGAACACTTGAGCACATTGAAAATTGAGCACTTGTGCCATGCATGCGCAATACCACTCGTTTGAAAAAATTTCGTGCTCAACTGAGCAGATCTCAGGTCCACTTAGTTGTGAGCAAAATTTTTTCGAACGAGTGGTTTTGCGCATGCATGGCACAAGTGCTCAATTTTCAATTTGCTTAAGTGTCCAGGAGTGCTCAGCTATCTGAGTTCCCCTATGGTATTAAAGATAACTGAGCACTTAAATTTGCATTTTTCTCTTCTTTTCCTAAGTAAAGCCTATGACAGGGTGCCGCGGCAAAAAAAAGTTTGAGAACCGCTGCTCTATAGTAACTAATATAATTTGTCATTAGAATTAATAATTTTGATTATTATCAAAAATAAAAAACAAAATGCTCTGACAAATTTATGCGCTGAGCCAAAAATGCGAATATGAAGCCCCCCGTCTTTATGGTTTAAATTGCATTCCTAAAGTCATTTTTTTTTGCAATATGCAATCATAAATAGCTTGGGCCAGATCGTTAGGCGCCAATTTAGGCTTATACAAGAACGTGACATTAATTAAATTTGACGATATGCGTCGTCATTCCAGTCGAGAAAGAGGGATGAAACTTCAGTCGAAATTGATCATAATTCAATTTGCAGCCCATTTTGGCTTCTCACGATCACTATTAAGCAGTACGCGTAAACCACCAGTGCAGTGGTCAGAAAGATGGGGTTATACTTATATAGCTTTCTATAGCCGAGGTATTAGCCATGTTAAGCCCATTCATGAAATCAATGCTTTGACCTCGAAGTTGCCAAAACCTTGGAAACAAAATAGAAGGAGGGAAAGAATTAACCATTAAGTATACAAAATTGTTTGTATCGATCGTATTAACCTTAATTGAATGGACTTGTTACTTATCACTTGCATTGCTAAATAAATAAAACGTTCCACGGCGTTTTCTAAATATCAAATTAATTTGTTAATGTTGTGCGACGTCGTCAATACATGTTGTAGTTTGTGAAAACAAGTCGGCTTTCTTTGATGGATTTTCAACCGGATTCAAGTTAGCATGATAAAACTCTTCATTGCGTAAGTAATCACTGGTGTTATCGTATAGTAAACTGTAAATGCACATTGGAATAATTCGTAAACGTCATTTTTAAAACTGGAAATCTTAATGAGAATATGTAACCCCTTTATCAAGGAATAAGGAATATTTTGCTAATTTTAAATGTAGGCATTCCATGTCTGTAGCTCTGGGCAGGAATAAAAAATTTGCATAGAAATTGAAGTAAGTAGGAATAATACTAACTTTATATTTCTCATGGCTCCGAGCATATTAATAATCAATTTATGTCGTCCATTTTGAGTCTATGTTTTCTAGCTTGTTTTTCCGCAAAAATGCTGTTTGTATGAATTTGATGCATTCACGTCAAGTTTGTATATAATTTAGATATTGATGACATTTTATACAATGTCTTAAATATCTTTATAAATAGTTTTAGCATCCTTGCATAGCTTGCCTGCTTTCAGAGATTGCCTCATTTCAGGGGTTTACAGTACATGTATATGGTTATTTTTTAGTTTGAAATATCACCATCTGATATTTATTCGATTTTGATTGTGAAAAATAGCTTTTTACATTTTAGATTTGAAGCTTTATCTTACAAAACAGGCGAATTTCGATTTAGCATTCACACATTGACAGGCTTTCTGAAAATTGTTCATTTGTTAGCAAATTTCGCTTGGTTGTAACCACGGTCATTTGCTTCCCAGGGATTTTCCCAGTGAAGTCATCCGTATTTTGCATTTTCAATAGAAAAGATATTTGTAAAAAATCACAAACATTGAAACAGCGGTTATACTTTCAAATATTGTTTGCCATTTTTTTATACCTTTTTGCTTCAATTCTTTCTCGAGAACCCACATTTGAATATATTTCAATTCTCCAGTTTGTTTTCTTTAAGCTATAGGGATTTTTGGTTACCATTTCTTATTAATTAAATGTACATGTTGACAGACAAAACCTAAAAATGAAGAATAAAAAAGTTCGCTATAGCAATTTTGCATAGCTTAGGTGCTTCCAGTGATTGCCTGATTAAAGGAGCAAAATTTGTTTCTGAAAATTTCAAACGTTTTAGAAGAGCATATATAACAGAAAACGAACAGGTTCTTCATACACGTCTTCACGCATTATAAATTTATTTTTAAAAAAAACGTATATAAGAAGACGAAAAAAAAAAGTTCGGTTCAGCAACTCCGTATACCTTAGGTGCTAGCAGTGATTGCCTGATTAAAGGGGGATAATTACTTTCTGAACATTTCAAAGTGTTTTAGAAAAGCATATGAAACAGGACAGGAACAGATTGCTGTTCTCCATAGCACATCTGCATGCATTATAAAGTTCATTTAAAAAAAATTGTTGAATAAGATCTAGTGAAAGGCATATAAGAAAGTAAGATTAGAATGAAAGTGCAAGGCGTGGGTAGGAGTTCTATCATGGCCGAATTTTACAGGTTTCGGCTTTCACAATTCTATAGGGCGAGTAATCTTCCTAAAAGCTTTGACGCTAGTGTAAGTAACCCCAAAGGCAGTTTCCTTCTTTGATTTTTACCTAATGCTACCGACAATAGACGACTAGGATATAAGGCAGTCCATCCGTTGAAAAGTGCAACAAAATAAGGAACACAAACGCCATTTTAATGTTCTGTAATGGTGTATTGTTTCTCTACGTCTATATTGATACAGGGATTGATTCCATCGGTTTGTCTTATACTCCTTCGTTTTGATAATACTTCTTATCTAAACAAATCAATGAATTGTTTTGAAGTAGGGATTTGATGTTGTTCAATGTATATATAAGCTATCTTGGCGAAATATAATAAAAATTGGCACAGGAAGTGACAGTTGAGATCTAGCTTCATAATTATAGTGTGACTAGCAAAAGTTTACCAAAAGCGACCCCAATATCAAAGGGATTTTATCTTTATGAGACTCTCTTAATAGTAAAATTTTTGAGTATTAAACTTGAGAATATAGTCAACAATATTTTTAAATTTCAATTGAGATAACAATAGGATGTGCCATAATCCGATAAGCAATGGAATCTCATACAATGACATTTTTCTCTAGGATTTAAGCATTTTCAAAAACAGGAAATTACACAGAACGATGCATTATCCTATTTTATATTATAAAAATGATCTATAATCTTCTATTTAAAATGAGACTCCTAACCGTATGCATCTCGGAATAGCAGAAAAATTAGGATACGAACCATGGGTGGCTTTTCGAAAGCCCCTCGCTGTCCTCCGCCTTAGGAGCAAGTGTGGGTGGACTATTTCAGACAGTGCATGGGCCTATAGGCTCACATTCGCGTAGGAGGCAGGCAAATGTATACGCATTACCAAATTAATTGTACGCGCAGCCCGGCATAATTACACTCGACCGACTTCAAAAGATACAAAGTACGTCATTTCATGTGGCAAACACACTCGAATCTTATGTTCGGTGTCAAATGCAGATTATTGTTGAGATCGTTCATGCAAGAGGCATTTCAAAAAGACAATAGCAAGTTCACGTGAATAGCATTGTGCTGACTGGTTTCTTAAGCCAGTTGTTTACGATGTATTGGCCCTTTGAAAAATTGTCGTGGTAGCCTTGACGTATCCTATAAATTTATAACTTGGTTAGCTAGATCTCTGGTACATATAAAACATGTTTTGCCATTCGTTGGTTTAGATATATAGAATGTATTAAGGCTCATCCCCCCCCCTATAAGCCTAAATGTAATGTTACATTTTCAAAAGCAATTTTCTCCATAACTTACAAAATAAATTAATGCAAAAATTGCGCAATATTCATCTAAATTCATATGAATATTTTTTAAATATGTATTTCGTCCAGATCAGATCATCATATAGCAACTAATTTGTTATAAAAAACCATGAAATAACTACTTAAATTATAACAGAATGATGTTTTTGATACCTGAAAAATGCATTTATTTTATTGAAAAATAAGCTTAAAATTTTGGTGAGGGAACTATACGTGCCATGAATACCCTTAAATGGCCTTACTTATCTATATTCCGGTTCAGCACCATTTGATGGCATATTACCCTTTACTTTTAAGATTCCACTATGGACTTGTCAAGCCTACTCTATCTGAATTTTATATATCATTTATCCTTTTATACCTCCAGCAACTTATTTTCGAATCACACGTGCTATAAATTCAACACATCCAGTAATGCCATATATCGTTATAAGTAAACAGACGACCATTCAATTTTACCAGCTAAAAGTCTATATATAAATGTGACCAATACAAATACAGTCTATATCTTTGACTTCTTAGTGTCCATATTATTTTGTCCACCCATTGTACCGGAGCGTCAGTAATTAATAGCAAATACAACAAGTTCTTTATAGTCCATTATTATTTATATGTGTTTACATTCGAGGCGTACAATTATTAAAATATAAATCATTGATTAACGAGAGATTTGGAAAGTGGCCAAAATATGCTAAAAACTGTTTTCGATCACATCTGGATGACATACGACTACCAGGTTCAGATGTCGTATCCCTAGCAGCCATCTACTACATTTTGCGATTGTTTTTAAGCGTTGAATCGATCGCAAGTGCAAGGGTTAGTCCATAAATCATGTTATCACAGTTTACGGTCATGCATCTTTCTAGCACCATAATAACGATAAGGTTATTTACAGGGTAATGACGAGGTTTAGGACGCCATCACGTGCTTTATAGCCATTCCAGAAAAAGAAATTATTCAGTAAGGATTAATGACGTTCATCCTGTAATTTAATAGCAATTCGTTTTGTCAACATTTTTCCAGTGCTTGTTGAACTTTAATATATGGCTTTTGACAAAAAGATTATACATTTCAAGCGCCATCTTGCATAATCCAAATTAATGATGCAATTTCTAAGCAAATAATTTGATGACAAACCATCTTTTGATTTTCCCCGCAAGTTGAAATCGACCTCATACGTGTACTTGCAATTCCTATATTATGAACACACGAATAGACCGATTTATGACATGGAGAAACAGTTTACTCTGAAGTCAAACATCGATTTTTGAGTGGGAGTAGTACTGCATTTGGATGAGGGCAAATATAAAATAGTTACTTTTACCTTCGAGAAATAAATAGGATCAGTGGACCTTAATCCGATGGCGTTTCAAATGAAATACAGGGTAATTATTAGAGATTGTTATACAGTCGCAAATGGTTATTAAAGCTTAACCAAGTGATTACGTGCACTCTATTTGCAATTTCACTTAGGAAAATTATCACCGTTTTCTCTAATTGATTCGGAACATTATTTCAAAAACATGCTGAAAGAGATTGCGTTTTCTATCCTGCTGCTTGAAAACACCAACGTTACAGGGGTAGTTCATAAACTCCACACATCAGAATTGTGGGAAATTTTGACAATTATAACTAACATTGGTATATGGAAAGGGGTTTTTCAACCTTTATTTTCAATAATTTTTTGTATTCTATAAATAAAAGAGAAGACAGGACGTGAAGCGCCGTTACGAATTTAGCCACTGAACACGTGATGTGAATAAAGCGCCATCACACCTTCACGATCAATTTCTTAATTTCAGTCACGTCAAAATACAGAGTATCATGCTTGAGGTCAGATATTATAATCTGCTGAAATGACGTCCCTCGCACATGTGCACATGTAAAACAATTAAAAATAATTTGTCCGATTTATAAAACAAGGTTCTGTGACAGAAGCTTATGTCTATTCCTATGACATTTTTAAGACTGCAAGTCATTTTTTTGCAACACTATATTGAAATCCATGATAAGATAAGTTTTCGATTAGTTGATGGAGGCTTGAGTGGGCTGGCAGAGCTTTGATATTCTTTATTGTGGCGTCAATGATCGTTGTAATGGCGCTTCATCTATTGGCTTTAAGTTCATATATAATAATGGATTGACAGACATTGTGTGTAGTGTCCATCAAACAGGAAATTGGCTCCTTTCATCTTCCGTAACTGTAGCTTATTTACCAACTTAGCCGAATTTAGTAATGTGAGCATCCCTAATATTAGAGAGTATCAGGATATCGGATTTTTATTTCCCGATACGGCTATTGTCACGTGAGAAGTCTAATGCAGCTGCGCACGTATAAGGGTGAATCAAATTGCGTAAATGAATTACCCTATTTTTTGCGTATAGCGGGAGTGATTGGGAGGCGCTATTTAACTGGTTATTTGTGATTTGTAAAATTGCGGCAACCAGCACAAAGCTTTTATGTGACAGGTTTATGATTAAAGTTACAGCGCTTTAAAGAAAAACTTTAAAGAGTGTACGTGTAACCTGAAACTACTTTTATTTCCAGCCGGTATATGATACGTTACGTTATTTTTTACGGTGAAGAAATAGCGTAGCGTGAAACTATCCTGAAACTCTCTAATCTCAACCTAACGATACGCTAGGGCGAGTGCATTGCAAGGTCATACGAAGACGAGGCATGCACTAGCGCTTCCTAGTGCCAGTTAGCGTAAATAAAAGGTTTGATGAGAAAAACGAATTTTTGGGTATTATTGCAATTAGATTTTTGCGATATATGCCATCAATCCATACACTCATGAGAAAACTCTTTGATGTAGGACCGAATCATTATAGTGTATTGTTGCTATCTCCATTATCAAACTGAAATCTGCAAATGCAATAACAAATGAAATAAAGTACACGTAGGCTTAAACTGAATGCACATTATCAAATTGCGTGACATTTTAGTTCATTTCATAGATCGTATCCGGTGCAAAACGTATGGGTAAATGACATGGGATAGTCGACTCGATTGCTGGAATAATACGCATGTCATAATCCTGGCTTTTCGGAAACTAATCTATATAATATGCTTCCAAAAAACCTCTAGTCCGCTAATTATTCCGATCCAGCGCTCCAATCGCTCACTAAGCAACGGCTATCAATTATTTGTAATTCGAGCTACAGAATGAGACAAACTCCCTTTGGAGCATCGAGTGTATCCTGAAAAAGAGCAAACATGCATGTGATCGATATGTGACGTCATAAATCAGGGGGTGGGAGTGGGAAGCAAAATTTAATTGTGGTACGATGGATGGAAATTTTGTAATTTTTCTTCTCGTTATATGCAGTGGTAATTACAAGATATACATGCACATTAATGCCCAACAAAACAGAAAGGATGAATTGCATATTTTGAATTGAATTTATTTTAGAAAAACCTGTTGTGGAGTTTGAACTTTGAAGTAATTTTACTTAATTTATATTGGATATCAGATGCCATATTGCACCGGTCCCTGTTTAAGAGGGTCTACAAGCTAGCATAACCAATGGACAAATCTGCCGAAGATATGTTTGCACGTACTAAAGATAATTTAAGAGGGTTGCATACCAGAATAAGCCTTTTATTCTAAATTGTTTTTTAATGTAATATTAGAACCTGTTAGGACCAAATGGAATATAAACAAAAAATTGTAACAAACAATAGAATATTTATGCTAGGTCCTCGTATATTTCATTTGTTCCTATCAGCTTCCAAAATGCAATAAAAATATATTTAGAAAAAAATAGCTTATTCTGGTATGCAACCCTCTTAACAAAAAAAAATGTGCTACAAAATGGAATGTCTCCTTTAGTTTAAAATTTTTTAAGACATCAAATTTTCTAGCACATTCTTTTTTGTTAAATTATCTTTATTAGTACTTGCAAACACCTCCGACAGATTTGTCCATTGGTTACGCTAAGCCAGTAGACCCTCTAAAGTTACTGGTCCATTAATTTTTGTTTTATCTCTGCTTTATGCTTTTACATGTATATACATGTAGCACATTATCATTGCTTTAGTGGAAAGCTGCATATTCTGGCATTGCTCGCAAGATTTTGGTGCAACACTGCTCTTTCATTTTTTTATACTTCAAATGGGCGCTTTTTGGCTTATGTGCACGTTCCAAACCGCTTCTGCATCTATACAGCCAATCTATAAAAATCGCATTTGAGGTTGTTGTTTTTTATAACAAGAACAGAATCTCCCGTGTTAATCGGATTCAAATTGTCCAATTCCAGCCAATTAAAATAGGATAGAAACGTGTTGGCGAACAGGGGCCACCAGCGTATACACACTAGGAAAACAACAAAAAAAGATGGAGTCGAAAGTAGGAGGTCATTTTGAGTTCTTTAATATTATCAACCGTGATCTGTTTTATCTTTTTTCTCGTTTCATAGTAACCGTTGAGCGTATTGCAAAGGCAGGGGCAATTAACCGACGTCGGAATGAGCGAGGGGCCCCCCTCGCCGCAGGGCGCCAGCAGTCACAGTGACAGCAGCGACACTGAAGGCGATTCCACGGTACTTTAATTCAAAATCTGTAATTTAGTCTACGGGCGGCGTTGCCGTTCGTCATGTAACGTCCAATGGCGACGGCAAGTCGTCGCCTGCCAACGGCGCCCTCTAGCGTAGTAGTAAAACGCGTGACATTTTCTCAGCCACCCTCAGTGTCCAGCAGCAGCCGGACGGCCTTGAACGGAAGTGACAAGGAAAGGGTCAAGGCGGCGAAGAAGAAACGACGTCACCTGGCTAAGGTCAAGGACATGTCACAACCTCTGCTGGCCAGTGCCACCCAGTCTTTGAGAGGAGGAGGAGGAGGAGTGGGTGGGGATGGCGACAATCAGCAGGATGTGGAGGCTGGGAAGACATCGTGCCCAGACTACTTCGGGGTCAAATCCTACCTGCACAACTTCTACGAGTCAGTGTCGGTTCAGAACCCGGACATGTACGAGGAGCTGGAAGGGGGCGACTATCGCTACCTCATCAGGCCCAAGAAACCCCGATGCTGCCGAGCCCTTTGGTGGAAGGTGGCCGTGTGGAGCGGGGTCAACCTACTGGTCGTCGGGGTCATCGTCATCCTGGTTGGCTACCTTGTACCCCGTCGACCTGTCGTCGTCGGATACCAGGACGACCTGGAGGTGATCGATAGGGCGGCGCTGTCCTTTAACTACAATTTGGACGTGTGCAAGCTGGCAGGGTTAGTTGTGTTCTGCGTTGGGGGTATGGTCGTCGCCGTCGCATTGCTTTTTCCCAGTTTCCTCTATGAGCACTGCGACGAAGACTGGGCCCTTTATGCAGAGCCCTTTAAGCTGGGTACCGCTGACGAAGAGGTCGAACAACCGAAAAGTCCTACTGAAAAACAGGTGCCGGCCACTGAAGAGCTAACGCGGGTTCAACCTGTGTGGGTCGAGGATGGCACCACAGAGGAGGTCCAACCACCAGCAGAAATTCCTGCACAAAAGCCCCAACTACAAGAGTAATTTACATTATCTAGGGCCAATGTTTGATTTTTATTTGGTATCGTTGAAATTTGTAGATGAACTTTTAGGTCAATGACTCAATGTTGGTCATTGACAGAATCAAGCATTAATTGGTTTTATGTTGGCAGTCAGTAGGGACTTACAAACGATTACTTCCGAAAATTGCTTACAAAGTAGTTTTCCTTCGTATTTCTAGATTCCAATTAAAAAAGTACTTTCTTAGGGCCGGTTGAACCAACAAAGGTTAAGAATAACATAAGGTTAACCTGCTTTATAACACTAGGTTAATTCACCCTTGCATTGCACAAGCGTGGGTTAATGAAAAATGAAGCGAAAGGTTAACCCAGCGAGTAGGCAGGTTTAACCTCGGGTTAATATTCTAGAATTAGATGGCTGCCATTTTTTTTCTGCAAGTTGGAACATGGGTCTATAACCCTGGGTTGTTTTATCAAGGGTTAATTGGTGCAACACATACAGCTAACCTGGAGGTTAACCAGGAGTTAGATTTTAACCCGAGCTTAGTAAACCTTAGATTTTTCAAATCAGTTGGTGCAACTGGCCGTTAAGGTCATTAGCTAAAGCGCCGTTTATTATGGCTCAATCGTGACTTCAGTCAAGCCACTAGCGGCTTAGTGCTAGCAGACGAATAAGTCGTTTGGAATTCACTTTCTTAAATCAAGTCACTTAATTTTTTGTGACTTCGAAAAATACACTTTTAAAAAAGCGTTTTCGTTTTTGGCGCATGCGCATTATATTAACCACTTTGAAATCGAAGTGGAAGTGAAAGAGGAAAGTCGCCATTTGTAAATCCCTAGTAGACACTCCTGCACATACTAGTAGGTGGTTGCAAAGTTGATGGCATGTGCTACTTGCATTGCTACAATGCGATACATGTAGAAATTAATATGGCATCACAAACTTTTCAACATTGACCACTGCTGCACAGTAGCCTAAGCTACGTGAGGGTGATTAATGTTAGCACAATATTAAAAAAGATCGCTTCAAAATGATTGGTAATGCTATCATCTAACACTGGCCTTGTTTGGTTTATGTTGGTAGTTAATTCTCAGTACATAAATTTGGTCGGAATATCCAATAGACGAATCACAGTCCACAGTGGGGGGTTTTATCAAAAAAAAAAAATTGATTGCCTTAGTGCTAAGTCTTAGTCTTAAGTCTTAGCACTGTCAAGACATGATTCTAAATCAAGTCTTAGCCCCAGGCCACACTAGGTTGGAAACGCGCGTTTGGCTAGCCTCAAACAAGGCTTTTAATTAAAAAAAGGATTTTCGCACGAGATATTAATGTACATACCAAGAATATTTAGAAATTTTAAAAATAAGACTAAGGCCGGAATTCATAGTCGTCGAATAAGCACTACTTGTGTGTTAAAAGTATACAAATAAGTACTACTTATACGACTATGAATTCCGGCCTAAGACATAGACTTTTTAGTGCTTAAAGTCTTAGCTTAAGACTTGTTTTGCATGAAATCTTAAATTTAGATTTAAGATTAAACAGCTGAAAATCATGTCTTAAGAATAAAACTAAGACTTCCCACTGTGAGACAAACAAAGTAGAGATGTCTGGGATAATGGTTTTACATGTCTCAATAAGGCTCTGATGAAAATGTTCAATATTCTGAATGCAGTTTATCACATTCAACATTGGCTCATCTTTGACCTAGATTACATATATGAGTGTAGAATTATTTGGATTCATTATTCCATGCTCAGATTAATCATAGTCTGTAAAATAGTAAATTCGGGATCCGGGATTTAATGTATGGAATGTTCTGTATAGTAGTGAGAACTTAAGTAGTGGCTAACTTGACACTAACTAAAATATAAGTATACCGTTATGCACTCGGCAAGGTCAGCCATCTGAACTCGTTGAACATTTCAAATTCACATCTCAACTGATGAAATGAAATATTTGAAATATAAAACGTCGATTCATCCATTTGTTTTGACCCCATTCTTGGCGCAATGGTTCGAAATGTCCGATTATTCCAAAGATGTTAAATTCTTATCATGCATCACACATTTGAGCTGAGGTATATGGCAGTCATAAGATGTAATTGCTTCAACGAATCATTCAGAATGCGAAATAGGAAAAGTGAAGTTGAAGCCAGGGACAGATAAGAATTTTATTAGGTTTTAGAGCTACAAAAAGCACAAACTTAAATTCGCAATAGGTTTTCATGGTCGATTTGTTAAATTTGTAATAAATTGTCAAATGTAAGATTTTTTATCGGTTGAAAGAACCATCTTTAATGCCTGATTCACAATGCTACTTTTTGAATTGGACGTCAAGTGAATGTCACTCTGGGGGTTAACGCATGGAAGTTATGTTCAAGCTGGTTTCTGGACCTAACTTTGACCTTTAACCCCAAACCATTCTAGGCCAGCCTAGTATGGCCTGGGGCTTATTGGTCCATTTTCTGTGTCGCGTTTTACATTACCATTTTCCGGAATTAAGTTGCTCTATATTTATAACGATTCTATTAACCAAAGATAGTAAAATATACATAGTAAATATTTAAAGAAATTATTACATGTTGACAAACTCGCTGATTAATTTTAAATCCTAGGACACCTTGTAATTGTGGCTATTAAATAGCAAAAAATTAGCGATTGGTATTTTTTCTGGTTTTATCCCCTCGACAATAATTTGAAAATGATTTACCCTGCAGGCATTGTTCTAGACCATCAGCTAATATAAATGGATTAATTTAAGAACAAACCGAGGTTTGCCTCAGTGAATATTTAATTGGTTGGATCGATGTTATAGTTGACGTCACAAGTCTTCGATCGGTTTCGAGTCGCCCTTAAACGTCTTCCTCCTTTCTTGTGAATGTAGATAGCCACTGTTTCACACGATATTAACTCGAAATATGGCCTAGCAAAATCTTATATCAAAATGCATGTATTTGAAGTGTATACTATATCTCGAGAGTCGATATTGCGGTAACATGGCTCAAAATCGCGACATTGTTCAATTGGAAATACATGTACTTTCAGGATTATTAATTGAATTTAAAACCCCAATATCGATATAAATTTGTGTAAAAATGTCCATATAAAATGTAGCCCTATTAAGTATGCTGTCGTTCTACGTGGCGAGGCATGCAAATTGTAATTGTATATCATGTGATGCATGCAATGTGCATTACCATAAATACTGTTTATCAACTTGGGAATAGTGGGAAAATGAGAAAAAATGCATGCTATTCGCAAAAGAACCTAGCGCAAATGTACAATCGTAATATAATTATTTGTGTTTACCTTGTTGCAGTAAGCATTACATCAAGGAAGGTTTATTAGGTATATGTGTTGCTTTCATGTTGGCTGTTAGTGATATGAATAAATTTGAGAACGAGTTTCAACTCAAATTTCAAAGAGCAAAGCCTTCGATATAAGAATTAGATGTTAGATTACCTCTTATTACTTATATACTCTGATGACCACCTCGGTATCCATGTGACTTCGAGAGTTTTAGAAAATACTAAGTTATTACCAACGAAGACGAAAAGTGTTGATTTAATATAAAAAAGACCATTCTCAAAAGTTATACTTTGGTTTCCGTGAAAAAATAGCTGTAGGTAAAATATAACATCATCAGTGGATAGAGCGTACGTGACTTCCTATTTAACTGCAATAACAGAATTTTTAATAACTAAAGATTTAAGAAAAAAGTGAGGTGACACTGAGTTTTGGTCCACCCTGTTTACATTTAGGCATAGTTACACCGATAATTAAAAAAAAATTCATGGAGTAATTTCAATCAATTTATTGTTTGTTGATAGTGATTGATTGTTTTGCATTTGAAGGCTTTATGCTAAATAATTGAAACATTATCTTGATAAAATCCATTTTAGAAAGTTCATGATTAGTTTTAATTCAAATATGCCATCCTTTGTTAACATATACATGTACATGTAAATATAACTTAAGCACAGTGTATGTTTACAAACTTTTTATGGGAGCCATGTATTCGGGTAGTGCGTTTTCTGCCTTAACTTCATTTTTTTTCCCCATTGAACCTTTTATTTTTATTAAACGAGGGTTTTCACAAACACATATCGTATTATATATACCTCACTGCATGTGGTATTATAAATGAGCCATTACAAACAAAATGTATCTTGTATATCAAGACCCATTTATCATAATATTACATCTAATACAGTATAAAAAATCTGAGCATTATATCTGAAATTTGATGTTGAAGCAGCTGTTCTTGTTTCACCATTTGTCCAAGAGAAATGATCTTATGTCTTCGTTTTGTCGTTTGCATAATAAGGCTGTTCTGTTCGAGGGTTTTGCTCAATTTTATTCACATCACTCATAGCGTATATCATTTCTGGCTATTTTCTACAGAGAATGTGTGACAAGAGACTTAATCAGGCCTCAACGTTTGCAAACGGTTTTGTGAATGCAAATGCACCTCTTTCTGAATCTCGTCGCAAAAGGGCACGTCTAAATAAATGATTCAAATTAAAATTGACATGCTTCAACACCTTAAAGGGTTAAAGGTCAGAGGTTTTGTAGGGGTGAACGTAAGCTTGCATTTGCAAAAGGCTGTACTACGTTCATTTAATAATTTCAAGTTTCTAAGTTGAACTTTTATCGTGCGTATAGAGTATAATTTCCATGTAAATATATTGAACAACTTTAACAACCAACCGTAGCGAACATTGAAATTATTAGCAAGGGACTACTTATTGTATATCTAGAAACCTTCCCTTATACTTGACGTATTGTACATACTAATGGTTGGTTAATATTGTCAGGTGATTATTTTTTCGATTTAACCATTACCGTTATGCCTTTTAAATTAGAAATTGATCGATTTAAAAAGCCACTGAAATGAAGATTTCTGGCTGGATTTGGCCAAAGTATATCCAGCATTTCATATTAGCAAAAGCCCAAATAAAATGTTAAATTTCGAACTATAGATCTATGGGCACCTATGGTGAGATCGAAACATGACTGTCTTTATGCGGGCAAAATGATATGAATAATAATTAGCTTAATGTTAGATTTAGTATCTTGTCGCCAGTCTTGCATGATCATGATGATGGAATGACGACATCACTGACAATCTCTGATGATCACGAGCGTTAAATATGGTCTATAAACGTAACATTTTGTCGTTATGAACAAGACTGACGACAAAACGTCACATTTTTGTGTTTCTTTACTGTGATTTTGTTTTCAAGATATCAACTTTTAACTTGGTAATATTCACCTGTATACAAAGGCGTCCAGACTAAAAACAGTAGGAGGTGCTGTGCTAGTGTTGGTTACTAAAGCCTGGTCTTCACGAACGTTTTGTCGTAAGTCTTGCATGATCATGACGACAAAATGACGAAAAATTGTTACATTAGGCCAGGCTTAAAAGCTTGTTTCAGTGATCATCAAAGGTCACCGTAGTGATTGTTTTGTTGTCATGATCATGCAAGAATGATGACAAAACGTTAAGTGTAGTCCAGACTTTACTCCAAGAGTGCCCTTAGATTATCGCCCATTGGAATCGAGAAGTTAAGTGGTGGTCTTTGACGTGTTTACCTAGCTTATCCGAAAAATTGCTGCTGTTTTAAGCAGTTTGCCACGCCTCTACGTATACTTCTCCGTCCCAACAGACAGCTAATAAGAGCCAAAATTAATATCCGAATTTATATATACGCACATATAGAACTGGAAAAAACCCTATTTTCACACTGATATGAATTCTTTTTTCGTATCAAAAAATTCGATAGAGAAATCAAACCTCAATATGCCTTAAAGAATTCGTAAAGTTTACTCAGCATGATGAGAGAATATTTGATGGTGTCAAGAAAACCCAATTTATCGGCCTACAATCAATTGTATAAATATAAAATATAAGTCTGGAGATAAGTTGTAAAAATATAGTCCTGTTTATTTATTGTGTTACGAGAAACACCGAAGTCCATTCGGTAAACTCATCTACGATATAAATATATATCCCTATGTATATTTTCATCGCACGTTTAATCTGTATAATCAAAACTGTAGATCTTTGTAAATATTGTGATGATATTGAATGTTATTAAGAGTGCTGAAAGAGTAGATATACTTAATGTTATTGAGAATGAAAAATATTTGTTAAACTGTAACGTTCGTAATAAAAGCGGAATAATGTTTCCAATTAGAATCGATATTGTCACGACATCAATCGATAAAAATAAATGAAATATTCAGAGAGATGTAGACGGAATTGTTTTTATGCGGCGAAGGTAAGAATATACGTGTAAAAACTAATGTAAGAGGATTCTGTTAAAGATCATGTACGTATTAAACAGCAATTGGATGTATTACAATAACTGCTGCCCTAGGCTTGGGAACCTAACAAATGCACTCATGTTTAATTAAACAAATATATTTGTATGCTTTGCAACGATATGCCCGCTTCGCAATCTAAATTTAATTACATTCGAACAATTTCCCTTTTTTTACTTCCATTGATTTAATAGGAAGATTGCGCCACTATGTTAACTACGGTACGCTAACGCTATGCTATCGACAGCACTTTGTTTTTAGCATGGGTTTACACGACCAATTAACGTGAGAGTGCATGCTTATTAGAGAGAATAGAGGGATTGAAACGCCTCCCTTAATGCCCCGTCAACTGATTTACCTTAACGAGAACGCATTGGAAAAACATAGTGCTGTCAATGTGGTTAGCATTAAGGGAGCATTAAGGGAGGCGTGTTCAATCCCTCTATTATGCTTAGCGTGCATGATAACGCTTTTACAATCTCCCTATTGTTACCATATTGTTAACCGTTAATTCTTCACTAGCTTTATTTAAAAAAAACAAAACAATTGTTTTGAAAATTGATTTGCATCGTTAATAGCGAACTGGTATAATTCAATTGACGTCATTTATGGAAGGTCCCTGGAAATGCCATCAGAAATATGCCGCGCGAGATTTGATGGAGGTACACTATAATGGAGGTGAGAAAAATTACATATAGTGGTTATACAATGTTTATGGATTACCCTAACATTTAAAGCGCTTTTGTAAACCAAATTTCTTGCATGAAACACAGAAGCTGAATGCCCCAGCCAAATTGCAACGGTGCTTCATTTAAATGCCACCGGCTGGTGGCATTCAGGATGCATCGAATTCATTATAATTTCTGATTTTTTAATCTTCGTTAAATTTAGCGCAAGGTGAATTAGCGTGGTCTATCTTTAATACCAGATATGATGCCCGGAGTCCAAACTCTGCAAATCCAAATATTTCGTATTTATAATATACAGTACATCTACATGTATGACCAACTTACTTATATTAGTCTTGGTTAGTTTAGGCAGGACGTCCTTTGTGGATGACCCCATATGACATTAGCGCTCCCAGCGGCAGAACGGCACGTTTTTTCCTTTGAGCAAAACGCAAATTTGAAAATGGCAGCTCGTGCTGCTCGTGTGGTGATCCTTCATCCAGATTTGGGCATTGGAGGTGCGGAACGTTTAATAGTGAGTTTAGCCGTTGCATTGAAACAGCACGGCCATTCTGTACATTTATTAACGGCTCATCATGACGTAAATCACTGTTTCGAAGAGACCAGAGACGGCACCCTTCCAGTGCAATGCGTAGGAGATTGGCTTCCACGTAGCATCCTAGGCAAATTCTACGCCCTCTTCGCTTACATTCGAATGATTTACGCCGCCATCTATCTACAGTTTTTCAGTCAAGTTCAATACGACGTGCTAATTTGCGACCAGATTTCAGCATGCATTCCTTTTATTAAATTATTCAGCCCTACAGCGAAAGTGCTGTTCTACTGTCACTTTCCCGATCAGCTTCTCACGGATAGAAAATCGTGGGCGAAGCGCTTTTACAGAGCGCCGTTGGATTGGTTGGAAGAGAAGACCACGGGAATGGCAGATGTTGTCCTTGTCAACAGTCATTTTACTGGTAATTCACCTATTTCTTTTGATGAAACACGATAATATTGATATGGTGTTGATTTTCAAGAGTTTTCTATTGGTTTTCAGCATTTGATTAAACGATAGCATTAAATTTTATAAGAGGGGTCACCCATAAAGAATGTCATGAGAAAGTCTCTTGGCAGTCTGATGGACAATTTTTCCCAATTTTTCCAAATAATTTGACCCATTGGTTTCTATTGGTGTCAATAAGATTATAGAAAAATTGTATTGTTTATCATTGTTTGAACCGTTTTAATTTATTGTCTAATGATACAGTCAGTACAAATCAATAAAAGTTAATAGAGTGATAGAAACCAATACAATTTTTCTATAGATCTCTATGGAATTTTAGACCGGGGCATTTGAACGATTTGTCCCACATTTGCTCAGTAGAATCAGGAAAGATGTAAAATTAGCCAATGATTAATTTTAATTGCGGCGTCCGGAAAGTTGCGTACGTGGAAAACTTAGCACGCACAAGCTTGGGTTAATTATGTACGGAGTTTTCCTTGTGTTCAACTTTCCTAGGTTTCCTTTTTTTCTAATTATATAATTTGAGCTGGAAATTAGTTTGCTTCTTTGAAATTATTTTGCTGAAAGTATTTTTTTCCTCAGGTGGAATCTTCAGATCAACCTTTAAAAGCTTGGCGCACATTACGCCAGCAGTGTTATATCCGTCTCAGCAGAAACCAACTGTATCTAGGCACGCTGATCTGCATCGGACAATCCGGGGATTAAGCATAGACGAAGATCAAATTGAATGCGTGTTTTTGTCGATAAACCGTTATGAAAGGAAAAAGAACATTGCATTGGCTCTCGAAGCCTTCGGTGAGCTTGTTTTTCTAATGTCGTTATTGTCCTGTATGACGATCTTGTATTCAATGTCTAACTTCTGCTTTCCATTTCAGCCACTCTACTTAAAAAGGTGTCACATTCCGATAGGAGGAAGGTTCACTTAATATTGTCAGGTGGTTATGACACTAGAGTTCAAGAAAACGTGGACTATTTTGCCGAGCTGGAATTCCTAGCTAAAAGACTCGACGTTGAAGATAACGTCACATTTCTGAGATCTTGCAGCGACGAAGAAAAAGAAAGTTTACTTCAACGTTGCACGTGTCTAATTTACACCCCAGATAGGGAACACTTTGGCATCGTTCCCATCGAAGCCATGCACGCTGGAAAGCCTGTCATTGCAGTAAAAAGCGGGGGACCGACCGAGACCATTCTTGACAAAAAAACGGGATTTCTTTGTGACCAAGATGCCGAAAGTTTTGCATCCGCCATGGAACGATTTGTACATGATACTTCCCTTTCTCAAACGATGGGTGCTCTGGGTAAACAGCATGTCAAAGAAAATTTCAGTTATGAAGCGTTTAGTATCAACATCAACAATATTGTAAGCGGAATGCTTGCTAGCTCACCAGATCTAAACTTAGAAGATAAATCGAAATTACGTTAAAAACGAGTGTTATTTTTGTTGATTATTAATTGTTAGAATATTATTAATTGTGTGTCACTGATAGTTTTATTTCTGGAGGAAATTTCTCGATGGTTAGAAACAATTTTATTCTTTATCTATTCGCAATAATCTATTTCCATGTTTAATTCTTCACAAAAACAACTTTACAAAATTTCCACAAATTAAAAACTAAGCAAAATGATAATTACCAATAAAAAATGGAAATACAAAAAATAAATGATAGGGAATTTGTTAAGTGTTTCTCTTTGTGATCTGTCTTTTTAGTGATTTTTCTTTTCAAACTAAGTCATGAACACTGCAATACTTAATTACATGTATATTTTGAATAAAAATTATTGATTTCAATATATTTTGTATCCTGAGAAAGGACTAGCCCGCATGCCTTTGTTAAACGTGGATTTCTCATACAGCCCAGTATGCAGCTGTGGTATAGGTAATTATTTTTAATGTTAAACGTATATTTTTTCAAATAGGTTCTCGCACTGCAACACTCAATCCAACTACTGTATTTTCCCACGTGCATTTAAATCGTTTTTGCACACGCTCTATTGGTTAGGGGGTGGAACGAATAGGCAAGAAGTGGAGGCAGAAAAACGGCTGTGGTGACGTCAGTGGTCCGTGTAGTTCACCTGAAAACAGCCTATTAAGGTTTCTCAAAAATATACAAGTTCAATGTACAATGCTAGAATATGTTTTCAACAAAATTGTCTTTTATAATGTATGTAAAATTCCAATCAGTTTTTTATTAATGTTTCAAATAATTATAACTTCTTTAAAAAAACTAAAATTCACCACATCCATTTAATCACTATGGATCTCACTATCGTATTTCTCCATTTAATTTTTAAAAAATGGATTACATTTGAAATAATCCAAAATAGCCTGCCCTAAAGCATTAATTTTTTCCCGCCCATTTTTATATTGTTTTTTATAAAACTGAAAATAATCCAAAAGCGACGTTCGGATTTTTTCCCGCCACTTTTTCGTATAAAATGTTGCTATTCATCCGTGTATTAAAAAAAATAGTGCCGTCTGCTTCCACTATGTGCAGGTGCATCGAATAATCACAGGTATTTTTCCTTGCGATTCTTCATCTTCTTATCCACGATATTAAGGGTAAAAACGTGGATAAGAGGACGGATGGCATGGCCCTGAAATGCAGCATTCATGACATCGGGAAACCAATTGAAACGCTGCATTTCAATGCCATGCCATCCATCCTCTTATAATCCATGCTTCAGCATGTTTTTACCACTAATCATATTATTCGCTAATTTTAATCGTGTAATTTTTTAATTTGCTATAGTATATATAGGGCCTAAATTAATGAATGTTATAACATTATTTTCGCCTAATTTTACATTTTTATCGCTTAATTAAAATCCGACAACTTTAATCCGTTTTAATGAACTAAACCTCCATCACCAGTTTCCGATTCCCAGGAACCAAGAACCAAATTAAATTTTTTGGCCCCATTCAAATTTTGGCGCGCCCCTATTTTTATGTTCCATCTATGCTATCCAAAGCCACATTATAGTTTCTTCCCCAGCCATTTATTCAACTGTTTTCAAACAAAAGTGCCTTGTACTATTTCGAAAGCGGCATCTTAAGATTGTCCTCGATAGGAGTGCCCTATCTATTTAAATAAAAAAAAGGACCCTCGAGTAACGGATTTAAACGTACATGTTTTTTTTAAAAAAAGCGGAAGATGCAAACAACATGAAACACAGCGGGCTCGTAGCCCAACGATCCGTAGTGGGGTGGGACCACGTGACCTAGTTTGGCCAATGGGAGTGCGCCATTTTCAAATTTTCATCCGTCTTTGTCCTCGGCAACTGTATCGTCGCTAGGCCTACGAGTCAAGTACGAGCGATAGGTCTTTGGACAAGCGACGATTCTGTCCTCTTTACCATTTTCTACCAAAAATATCCTCATTATAAATCGTTCCGGTAACGTTCCGACGTTTCCACTAACCAGTTGCCTGTTTGTGCTAAGGCGCTACATCCAAATTAGGCCGCCAGAGATGACGACTCGCCCACTGGGAAGGCACGTGTATTGCCCTCATTCCGGTAAAATTTGAATTACGGTAAGGAAAAAAAATTTCAAATTTGCACCACCAGTCTTCGTTTTTGTGGACGAATGATGGTTCGAGAAAATAGTCTGGACATGTGCAGAATGTTGCACACGTTCATAGGCAGTCGTTGAGACAGTACATATTTTTGGTGCAAGTTTGAAAATAGTTGTCAAATCAGATTAGGTAATAACTGCTCCCGCATGTTCTTCATAGCACCTCAATGGGACCTTACATAATACCAAACACAATTTACTGAATATTAGAGACGTTTTGGATTCATTTCTGTCGTTTTTACAGATTGCAATGATTTAATTTAAAGGTCTGTGGCCAACCGTTTTGGTGTGTTACAAAAATAGACATTTTGAATGGGATAATTTTAGATATTCCAGGTAGGTTTGACATATTGCATTTACGTAATATGGCAAGGACTTGCATCATTGAATCTGGTGTGAATTACTTCATACCTAGCTCGTATAAATGACAGGTACAAATCCTTTCATCCTAGTAACCACAAATCAATCGATTTTCACAACATTATATCGCCCTTTGTTCATTTCGTCATTTAAAGGGCAGTTACTATGCTTTTTTGACTTGCAGAGGCTAACCTTTGACCGATAAAGTATTATAATAGGACCTGAGGTGTCTGTGAACAATTATTAAACTGTCTGTATTATGTACTGCCTTAGTTTTGCCTTCAAATGCTAATTTTAACATTATCTTGTAATAGGAGGTGCAATCAAAATGACCCTGCGGACGTCTTTAGAAAATTTACCCCCAACATTCTCGTCCGAAACCTATTTGCGTGAATGCAAGGAACAGCGATGAATAATTTGTTTGACAACACGCATCAGTCGGAGTCAATAAATTTGCTTGAAATGATAGAGCGCGACATAGACGCCCTTTCTCCGGACTCTGCTTTTTCCAGTTTCGCCCACAAGGACGTAGACTTTGACTATTGCCCAATGGACGAACAGTTCGAAGCGTTCGATTCTGAACTGCTGCGAGATTCTCACAACCTGCCGTGGTTCAACAACTACAACACGTCCCAAAACTGCATCCTAGACTGCTCCGACCCTACTGGGATTCTGGTGAATCCTCAGACGGCACTGCCCGAAACGTACCCGCTTGACACTTCGATCGACATGAATATGTTGCCGGGCGATAAGAATTCGGTGGACGACGTGGTGCAAGTGGCCAAACCGTTCAATTCAGTTAATCCGACCATGCTGGAACACCACGACGCTAATTTACTTAAAGAAAGGCTGGCGAAAATCAACGGCGGCATTAAACACAAGGTTGTGAGGGAACGTAACGGTCACAAAAACGGTACGAACAAAGTGGTCGTGCAAGGGCCGTTAAGGAAGGTCTTCGTGGAAGACACGTCTTCCTCGTCGTCTTCGTCATCCTCGGAATCTTCTTCGTCCGAGGAGGAGATGGACGAGTTCCCCAACGACGAAGACGACGACGACGAGAACTTTGATGCGGAGGAACGCTATTTCAATCCAATGGCTGTGCATTCTAATAAAGGGACGAAGCCGAAATGCTCCGTCGGACAGCTTCCGAAACACGACGAGCACACTTTGGCTCAACATGGTACAAACGGCGAGCGTGCGTCAGCTGGAAGAAGTTTTCCAAAGCCGGCATATTCATACAGCTGTCTCATTGCTATGGCACTGAAAAACAGCAGCACTGGCAGCTTGCCAGTTAGTGAGATCTACGGTTTCATGACGTAAGCTCTAAATCCTTTCTCTATTAATCATCTACAGCGAAACCTGTGAATAGCGCAAACCATTGGGACCAAACCATAAAGCTGGCTACAGGCTACCATCATGTCACATGAGCGTGCGTGATGGTGCACATTTTTAGCATGGTAGATGCTTGGACATGGTTCACTGTTATCGGGTCATGCTCCTCACATCACGTAAAAATGCATTCAACTTTGTATTGACATAACTTGAGCGAGGGTTGCTACTTCCAGGTAGTGTGCTAGATAGATGGACGCTATTTACAGGTTATGCTGTATCATTTAATTTAATTTGCAGTAAAACGACCCCCTGTAAGCCGCAAATAGATACACATGTGTACTACTTGAAAAGCCATGCATCAGGGGCATCAACATTTAGATTATGATATATGGTATATGTTTAACGGCTTGTTTTTTCTTTTTTCTATTAGCGGAATCATTAAGGCTGTGAATTATTAAGTGTGTGTGTTATCTCCACAAATAGAAAATTATCTTAGCTTAATTAGAAATCACTAATAGTGGGGATGATAAAATTCCATTTTATCTATTGTTTGTTAACTTGCTAAAATATTTCGTGTCGTTTAATGATCTTTAATAATTTAGCCTGGATTTAATTTCGTCCTAACATGCTGACTTTTTTGCCTTACAGAGAAAATTATCCATATTTTCGAACGGCACCAAATGGATGGAAGGTACGGTTATTTAAATTGTGGTAGAATTAACATAAATCTGGGCAAAAGAAGTGCTTTCGTTACTATCTGGATCAATTCAATCATAAACTTAGGACTGTTGCGCTTCTGTTGCCCATGTTTCAACTTATCTCATTCAAAGTCCCATTTTTTAGAATTCGGTGCGACACAATCTTTCTCTAAACAAATGCTTTGAAAAAATCGAAAAACCCGGCACGGGAAACCAACGTAAAGGGTGTCTGTGGACCATGAATCCAGGAAAGATCGGGAAAATGGACGAGGAAGTAGCGAAATGGCAACGAAAGGATCCACTGGCTATAAAGCAGAGCATGGCAAAGCCAGGTATGGAATTAATGAAATGAATTCATTTTGAAGTCTTTAAGGATATTTCAAGCTTTCATTCAGAGGTGCTAATTACTCGGTTTCATTCCAGAGCACTTTGAATTGCTGGAGAAGGGCTACTTAAAACTGCAAGCGACTTCTCAAGACGACACTAACGGAATAACCGAAAATGGAGAAGATAATGTTACCAAGCACTTCATTAAAATCAAAACCGAAGAAATACAGGACTCTAATGACTCCGATATGGACAATTCGCTACTCGATATCAATTATCAGGTAACCGTACAACAACTTTCATGCGTGCTGCACAAATGGTACATTTTTCACACATCGAGATGATGTGAGTGTTTTGGATGCTAACGAAAGTGTGGGTCCTGTTTATTTCAGAGCGGTCTATGGGGCGAATTAGATGAAAAAATTGATTTTGACATTCCACTCGCTGCCGACAGCTTTCCTAACGTGCAAGTTGGTTTTGCGTACGAGGACAACCTGGGGAGCAACACGACTTCTAGCTTAAACGGACATGCGACAGATGTCGCTGGTGCTTTTAATGGGACTTTTCTATCAAAGCAGATAAGGGTTGTGAAATCCTCCGGTCTAAAATAACCCATGTTTCTGTTTATTTTCTCTGGCAGCATATAGTTCGTTTTCACATAGATGATATTTGTCCTACTACGGAGCACCATTTGTGAGCAGTGTAAATGAGAATCAGATTGCTTAATTAGGAAGTTGCATTTGTACGGTATTGTATGCAATGTCAGTTTAACATGTCGAGCAATTCTGCGAAAGTCAGCACACATAGGTTTTGCATAAATAGCGGGAGAATTATTTTCGTATCTTTTCTTCAGTTTGACCACCACGAAAGGGGCAGTCCATAAATGACATCACGCCGGCCTGCGGCGCTGCCTAACCTATCCTAACTTTTTCGGTACCAAATGTTTCGTACCGAATAGGTTATGGTGGGTAAGGCAGCGCCGCAGGCTACCGGAAAACATTTTTTTCGCTGGAATTTATGGCCAACCTCGGCCCCTTTCCGCAAGCGTCTGCTTCGTGGTGGTCAAATTGTAGAAAAGATCCTTATTTTCTTACCAGAATTAATTCCCCGTGACCAATTTCTTCGCAATAGTTTTAAATAACGGTGCACGCGTATCAGCTTTATACATTTTCAACATCATGAAATGATCGCTTTATATTTTTATAAAACTGCACGCGAATCCCTTTTATCCATTGGCAGTAAAATAGATCTTGCCGATGAATTATCATAGGGTAAAAACAGCGTAGAACATAGAATAACACAGAGCATGGCCTGGCCTTGAAATGTAGTGTTCGATTTGACAATCGGGAAATACTGCATTTCAAGGCCATGCTCTACGCTGTTTTTACCCTTAGCGCTTTAATTGCCCAAATTTGACAACTACGTTAGTAGCATTGCTTAACGTGTGGCTTTTGAGTCGTATAATTAACAAGCCCACTTTCTTTTTTTATATTTTTTTATGTTAGTTGTCGAGACTAGTCCGATTTCTGGGTCATTATAGAAATGTTTTGGAAGCCAGAATAAATTATAATTTCAAAAATATCCGGTGAACGTTCAAGTTGGTGAGATATTTAAAAGAATTACAACGCCAAACCGACTGAACAACAAATATTTTGAAATGATTTTTCGACATCCAGTTTTGTAAACTAACTTTTATTTTTGCAATTTCCTATTGTGAAAATAAAATTGTAATTCTGAAGTGTGTATATAGGCCCTATAGGTCGTTCGTACAGTGTGTCAGGTACTGGTCTACCGAGATAAAGTAAAGATTTTTAACACGCAAATGCATTTAAGGAACATGAAAAAATGCGATTTCAACAAAACATTTCTTTCATTACAGTAGAACCATATTTAAGAGAGTTCATGTTATCTTTTTCCGATTATAAAACTTTAATCTCACGATACCTAGTGTTCAATTTTTCTGCAGTTTTACCAGTTGAGCAATTTCTTCTTAACAGGGTGCTGCTGTATTATTAATATTTACTTGCTTGAAGGCGATTTGCAACACATGTAAAATGTCCTTTTTCCTGCAGTACTTGATTTGTCCTCCATATCTATTTTACGCATGAAATTGTACTGTTCCTCAAATTCTTTATAACCCAAAAACTTGCTCTCAAAATTGAGATTTAATTTTTGGATTTTTTAAAATAAACGGAGAAATTGTAATATTTCACTCGAAAAATGAATTTGGGCAGACAAATCATTTAGGTTTTCTGGTGCTTTTGTTTGCCTGCCTTTTGTGTTTTAAGGTAACTTCCCAAATCATCGAAAATATTTGCCGAGGTGCTGTACCTGAGTAATTTTCGTGTATCAGTGCACCGCTAGTATTTTCATATAATCGTACAGATAGTAACACCCTATTTTTAATTAACATTGGAAATCGAAAGGATTTCATCATAAACCTTTGATGACTTTCGACTGCAACCAGCGGTGCACTGCCCAAACTGAACATTGCACGTAAAGTAATTTGAATCACAATTTCCTAAAAAGTGATTGTGTCTATACCCTGTGTGTTTTTGTATGTCATTAAATGTCCGCATTGCTATTAAATAGCGAGAAGTTAATGCTCCGTCATATTCTACTGCGATGAAAAAATATGTAGATTTCAGTTGTGTATTTTCCTCCAAGAGTTAATTGATCTCGTTTGTTGTGCTAGAAATTAATCGGCAGGTTGCTAATGTGATTTTTGTACAAAATTTGGCCAGTCTGTTAAAATATTATCAAATGTCTTGAAGGATTTACCATTTTTTTGTGCAAAAACAAAGGCAAGCTTTGTTTTTAGCATCATAAGACACATTGCACATTAAATGTATCATATTCACCCTTGTAATCATCATTTACTGTTTTCACCTTAACATTACAATCGTCTTTGTTGTTTTCATGTCAAATACCATACATTGTAAACAAACTGTGATGTTATATCTAGTGCAAAATGTAAGCGCATTGGTGTGATTTTAGACTATCACATTAAGCCATCTATTTCATGAATGTCACTTTTTATACCATCGATTGTATTCATCTTTTTATATAAGTTGGTTAAAACGATTTGCATAAAAATAATTGTCGTCTAGAGACTAATAAATTTTTTTTATATGACGACAAAGTTGTGTTTATTGAGAAAGATAAGTGGGGGGATTGGAAAAATTAATATCGGTATAATCTATATGAATTTTGTCACTTTTAAAGCCTCACTTTGGTTGGAAATGTTACTTTTATGATTGGTTATCAAGTGAATTTTAGGCAACTATACATAATTCCTAGTAAGTGTAAAATGAAATATTATTAGAAGACATGTACATTTACAATGCATTTTGAAATTCGTTTGGCTGGAGAATATGGTTGTGGTGTTACGTTTTGGTGCAGCTATGCAATGTATCTGGACATTATAAATGTGCATGTATAATGTACAGTGCAGTCTCGGTAATCCTACCCTGTTGTAATCCCTAATCTGTTCTGCTAATCCGACGTTTTTTGATAATCCGACAGTGCTTGGTTATATACATGTGTAGTGCCGGTTTACCGAGTAAGAGGGTTGCTTACCAGAATAAGCCTTTTTTTCTAAATTATTTTTTAATTTAATTTTGTAAACTGATAGGAACAAATGGAATATACGAGGACCTAGCATAAATGTTCTATTATTTGTTTAAATTTTTTGTTTATGTATATGTATATTCCAATTCATGGAAATATACATGTACATATACATAAAAAAAACTTAAACAAATAATAGAATATTTATGCTAGGTCCTCGTAAATTCCATTTGTTCCTAACAGTTTCTAAAATTAAAAAAATAATTTAGAAAAAAAGGCTTATTCTGGTATGCACCCCTTTTAATTGAAATTTTAATTATCCACAAAAAATTATGATAATCATACAGCATGACACGCACCATCATGGCGTGCATTTGAAACACGTGGGCACATGCAGTCTAAATTGCACAGAATTCTTTATATCATAGAATTTATTATTTTTAAATTCATTGATGATTCCATTTCAAAAGTAAGTTAATTTGCTTATACACACTGTAATCACATTTAAATAAAAATGCACCGGAACGCTATGAAATCCGCGAAAAATACGAAAACTAAGCGAAATCAAGCAAGTACATGGAATTACGAAACTGAGTATCGTTGTGCCATTCAAAAACTATGGCCCGACCTACTCATAAAAGTAGAAGAACGTATTTTCAGCACACATCGCCATTTATTCATCCATTACTGCGACTATTTCAAAGAGTTTTTCGAACAGTTATACGAACAATATCCCGATCTGCGTAAATCACTGGTAACAATTACACTTTCAGATTTCTCCAGTTCAAGTTTTGCTGTTGTTTTACATTGGATGTACACGGGCAACATAACTCTAGAAAACGATAATGTTGCCGAAGCATTTCTGATTTCCAAGCATTTCGGAATAGGAGCTTTAATTTCGAAAACCTTAGAATTCGCTAGAAATTACACAAAAACGTACGTTGATTTTTACGAAATGTGTTCTCATTTGGCCCCAATGGAACCTGATCGTTTTTATTCGTGTTTGGAATTGGGTTATTTGAGTCCATTTTCTTGCGATAACTATTTGGACAATATTTTGGAATGGATTTCGGATTCTTTGACGTATCAGCAAAACTCAAAAGAACTGAATTATTCGAAGGAGGACAAGGAATTCAAGATTCACTTCGACTTGAAGAGGGACTTAGAAATCAAGACATATCCACCTTTGAATTGCACTCCAATTCCATTGAAAACTTTAAACGTTCTTCTTGGAAAATGGAATCGGAGATCCATTCTAAAATCCCAAAACGTTGATAAAAAGACAAAATACGTGACTGCGTACGAGGGCAAAATCGAACGAAAGAAAGATCCAAAAGTAAGTATTGATTAAACATCTGGAATAATTGGCTTTACAATTGTATAATGCTCACACATGCGTGCTTAATTGCAGATTAGCTCTGGAACAACACAAACTGAAAAACCACAACATGGAACGCAGCCAACACCTTCTACTACTGCTGCCAAAACTTCTGCACTTCCGGGATCAACACGTCCTGCACCACCTCCACCTCCTCCACCACCACCTCCAGGTGCTCTACCAGAAAAAGCAGGTGCACCACCACCTCCAGGAGAGCCACCAATACCACCACCTACAGGGGCGCCACCACCAGGAGCTCCATCAGCACCGTTACCCCCGAGAGCTCCAGGGATGCCACCACCACCACCACCACTGCCTCCAGGCAATTCATCAGCAAAACCAGAAACTCCACCCCCACCTCCAGATTCTTCATCAGCAAAACCGGAAACACTACCACCTTCAGGTGCTCCACCAGTAAAAACAGGGAAGACACCACCGCCTCCAGGTGCACCATCATCTGCTCCTCCATCTCAGGCACCTCCAAAGCCCACAAAGTCAACACCAGCTAAGGCTCCAAATCCTAAAACATCAACGCCATCATCTACTCCAACTCAGGCTTCAAAACCCACAACATCAACGCCACCAGGAGCACCATCAACTACACCAGCTCAGACTCCAAAACCCACAATGTCAACTAGTTCTCCACCTAAAGCACCTCCATTATCAACAACGTCAAGGACAACAGGAGTGCCATCAACTACTCCAGCTCAGGCTCCAAAACCAACAACGTCAACTACTTCTCCAGCTCAGGTACCTCCAAAACCAATAACGTCAACGCCACCAGGAGTACCATCAACTACTTCTCCAGCTCAGGCACCTCCAAAACCAACGTCAACGCCATCATCTGCTCATCCAGCTCATGTACCTTCAAAACCAGGAGCACCAGTGCCCTCTTCTTCAGTTACAACACAAAAGACAAAACCAGAAGCACTCAAGACTTCAGATTCCAAAGTTCCTACACCCAAAATAAACAATTCAACTACTTCCAGTTCTGGTAATGCACATGATGGGAAGACAGCACAAAAAATACCCGACACCAAACAAAGCGGTGTAATTCGAAAGCCATCTACTGGACAAAAAAGTGCAATTCCAGTACCACCTCCACTTCCGCCTAAATAACTACCTTGTATTTATTCGTGTAAGGGCCCCCTGACTTTCAAGACATTTTTGCGGGGGGAAATAATGTATTGTGTTATAAGGTTTCAAAGAACAAAATATTGTAAAGCAAATAAGGTGGGGGGCCCTTATACGAGATAAATTTAATAATTGAACGGAATTTCTGGGAATTGCACAACATGCGATGCATTGTTAAATTACGGACAGTAGACCTTGTATGCAAATAACATTACGTCAAAATTAATAATATTGCGTTTGAAGTTGTTGATACACCATAAATCACTGTTGGTTGGGATTACAACAATCCCAACATGATAAGCACGGCTATCATATTTATAGATTGGATTAGATAGGGCGGTTGTATAAATGAAATCGGAAATTCCGGCATTCCTTAATTTGTCGCAATATTGTTAATATCATCTGCATTCACCTGGAGTTTTGCGGATATGTACATGTAACTATTGTTTTTTAGACTTTTAGTATGCATTAAAAATTCAATAGTAGTAAGTAATTGTTTTAGCGTATAATGTGTAAGGAAAATTTCAATTTTCTGCTTAATCTTCAGAAACAGTTTCTAAAGTATTTTGGATCAGAAAAACAAAATGCCAATGAATATCTTCAGATTTACCGGTGGTAGATCGCACGCTAACGACGAGAATGGAGGTAAGTTTATTTATTTAATTATAATAGGTATAAAAAGAGATAAAAAATACATGTATAGTGGAGGTTTAAAATTCAAACTTAGTTTAAAGTTCAGTTTATAATTAATAGAGGGATTGCTCAGGTTTCCTTTAATCTTGACGACATTGGCAAGTTTTTTTTTTTGCCAATGCGCATGCGCGGGGACGACGTTAATGCGTTTGTGATTGAGGGGTGACGACAATTTCATTAGTCTAACGTGATACCACAACGTCTTTGAGGAGCATAATGACTTTTACTGCGCATAAATCATTGATGCGCATGCGTAATAGTGTGTTTATCGTTCTCGTTGAGATTAAAGGAAACCTGCTCAATTTCACTATTGTATTTATATAACTAACACGAATTACATACACGAATATATTTAAATGTAAATTTTATATTAAAATACATGTGCTTTTTTAAGTTAATTTTTCATCCAATTTAACGTTTCTCATAAAAAACCTTTTTTCACAAATTTATTATCAAAATATATCAATTTGTATCCTACATTTATGTGATTTGATCGCTATCTGGTAAATACAGACTTTGATTTCATTAGTGCTTTTCTATCACACAATTGGCACGTGTTAACTAAAATATATTGATATGAATTTTTTATCTATTACTGAATCATTTTTATATTTTATTCAAGTCATTTATAATTGACTGATCCGTAATAAATTTCGGGAAATAACGGCTTATTTATGTTCCGTTTATTGGTTAAGCTCTTATCAATAAGATAAATTTTGAGGATATTGTTTACGTAATGGAGTGCTACTCATGTTTGTTGTTAGTTTCATTACCGAATATTTTGCAGGTTGCACGTTTGCAAGATGATATAACTTTTCCGCGAATAAAATATATTTTATTTATCCTTAAAGTAAATCCTTGATGGAATTCTGATTTTATGACAGATTAAGCGATAAACGCCTTCACTATAAAAAGTATTCTAGATAGCACTGAACTTGATGAAAACTGCACCTTGTTTTGCAAATTCTACCGTCAACAAAAATGTATTGAAAAAATAAAATAGTTTTAGGAAAAGTACAACTTTGATGCTTTTAATTGATTGACATCAACGTTTAATATATAACTTTGAGATAATTTGTTGAGAGTATCACTAGCTTGCACCTATTGTATATGTCATTATTTTTTTTTATTTTAATCTTTTTGACAAACTATTAAGCTAAGTTTCAACTTTACACGATGACATATGCATATATACTATGCATAAAATGCCTGGTTCACCGTTCATATCAGGGCGGATTTTAAATTGACCTACAATTTATGTAGGAGCTTTTTGAGCCGAAAGCTTCACTGCAGTTCACCTCTGTATTGCACCTTAGCTACCATTTATGTTTCCCTCTTTTCTTAACAAACATTATAATAACTTTAAATAATTGCCAATGAAGACGAAAACAGCTCATTTCATACAAATAGACAATTCGTTTCATTTCCCTATTTTGACATTTTGTCCTAAGTGTTACAGCTACAAAGTTATAATTTGGGTTTCCGTGAAAAAAATGATCATAGGTGAAATGTAACAACATCAGTGGATAGGCAACCATGACTTCCTATATAACCACACAAATAAAATTTTCACAGCTATTTACAGGTGTTTTTGAACCACCCTGTATATATAATGAATCTTTTTTATAGGGTGGTCCAGCTAATACCGACCCTAGAAATATATTCCAAACGAAGAAGTTATTAAAAATGTAAACAGATAAAAGTTATTTGT
>JAQGCC010000414.1:0-38150 GCA_034698905.1 Xestoiulus laeticollis
AGGCACGACCGAAAAATGCCTCGTAATAACCAAGGACTTTTTGCATTCCCCCTTCTTGGGGAGCCTTTCAAAAATAACGTCTTCGAAATTCCTTCTCAAATTCAACCCCACTGCCCCATGTAACCCCTCCTTGCCTCGGAGTTCACATTCCCTATTTTTTTTAGAAAATGTGTGACGTTAGATTGATCGCGGGTTTTTTAAAATTAATAAATACAATCAACATGTACATGTAGACTTAATTGACAGACTTGTGCGGACCCAAGCAGAATTAAAGTAAGGGATTTTAAGGACATGTTTGTACAAACCCTCTAGATGTAAATCCGAGATTATGTTGCATGTCTATGTGCATTGATGGAGGCATGAGATCTTAAAAGGGATTATTTTGACAATTTATTATTAAATGTCTGATGTCCAAAAATGCTATAATAATGTCTAATCAATATTTCAATCACAAAATATGGTTCAATATTTCAGGGAAGTCAATAATTATCCACGATGTACAGTGTATTTTCCCAACTAGTTAATGGGACGAATTGTGATAATATTCTGGTGATACATATACAGTATCTGATTAATGATCATCAGGATGTCAAGAACCCAATACAAATATACTACACTGAAGTGTATAGGCTACTGTATTTACAAGATAAAAATGTATAATGTTATTGCAAGAAAATAAAAACAAACATACAAAAAAAGATAAATATTGACCCGTGCAGCAATTAACAATAACATCGACTCGTATTAAAGGACATTTAGAAATATACACTACGTCAATGTGTAAATTGTGCAAGATTTAAAGCAGCAATAGGCCAACATATATAAAATTGTTGGGCAAATGTTACCAATGCCTTTGACCCTTGGTCTAAAAATGCATAGAGAACAATGGAGACATTCTAATGTACATGTATATGCTTGGTTTCTATCATTCTATTGAGTTTTTATTAATTTGGATTGACTGGATCATGTAATGTATCGCAGAATAAATTAAAACAGTTTAAACTAATACAAAACAATTTCTTTTCTACACTCTACATGTATATTATTGTCAACAATAGAAACCAATTATGGACCACTTACAATTAGTAATGAAAAAACATGGAATCTCTCTATTATTTTATACATATAGGCCTACATTCAATATCAATTATAATTTTGAAACAACTCAAAATGGCATAATATACACAGTATGGACTAAACAATTATATAATTAATAATTAACCTAAATGAAATTTATCTCAACTTTTTATATCAATATTAGTTTCACAGATCTTTATGGAATGCCCTTTCGTTTCCAATGGTAAACTATACAAGTTTATTAAACGCAATATTTCTATAGGATTAACGCGCTTTAAAGTTTACTATTGTGCCGTCAGAATTTCATCCCGTTATCACTTAAGTTTTAACACTATTATAATAATTAATAATAATAGAATGACATTTTTATTGAGAACATCAAGTCTGAGCCTGAGGTCAATGGAAAAAGAAGGTTAGACGGGTAACCATAAATCCTAACTACGTTATGGTAGGAAGGCTATCAAAGTTAATCATTTTAAATATTTTTCAGCAACTAAATCGTAAATAAACTTATTTTTTTAAGCGATTAACTAACGAATACCTTGTTTGTCCAGCCAGTGTGTAATCGAAATTCGGTATCATTTAAAACACGGATAAATTTCACTTATTTTGCACCAACAAACGGAAGTAATCACCAATACCGAACTAGAAAAAGTCAGGGTAGTTCATAGCGCCATCTATCAGCTGAAACATAAAACATGAATAAAATATTGATATTAAAATAAATCTTATTTTAATAACTATTTATCTGATATAAATGAATAGTTTTTATATGAAATACCTGTTTCTATTAATTCAATATCAATTCTAGAACAAAAATTGGAATTTTGTTTACTCGTTTTCGGAAATGTCTGTTATTCTTGCCTCATGACATGCAATACGAGTATACATTTTTAAAATTCAAAGGCAAAAATCTACATTGCCGAACTTACTTAAAGATTCAACATTAACCAATAAACACCTTGTGCCATTCTTCGCTCTTCATCATCTAATCAAAATCAAGTATAACGAACCAATGATAATCAACCAGCCATTCTTCGGCTATCTTTTCCATAGCCACTGCCCCACCCTCAACGTAAATGCAATTTAATCTCACTGCAGGGTGAATGTACACGTAATAAATAGATTACTGGCTAATCAATTTGCAATTTTTGGACAAATTGACCCTGTGTGAGGTTACCGGAAGCACATGGTTGTTTTTCAGTACGCTTTTTCAAAGAGTCCGGAATTTTTTGTGACTTGGATCAAGGATTGATCCTAGAAATATATTTCTCAAATAATGGTAAGTAAGTCAAAGATCATTACTATAATCTATAAATAAAATTCAAAACTGGTTTGTTGACCTTTTAACCTCATCCCTTTGAAAGAGAGTCTCTATCCAAGCTCTAACCTTCTTGTAATTAAATAAGGGGTGGATCTTGACGTCATTCAGTATTTTTCTATTCATTTTGTGACTTATTTGGGGTCAAAGTGCCCCTGGATGATGACCAAATGCACCTTGACCAAAATTGAAAGCAAAATAGCGTAACCATGACCTTGGAGTACCTAAATATAATCTGACCGCTCAATAAAGTCAATAAACTGCCATCAATCATATATGAAAATGGTTAATGTCAGTGGCAGTAATCTGGTCAATGGCTATAGGGTTTTAGGACAATTGCTCACAAGGACGTTTCCCCACACCATATCTAACCATATATAAATTGCCGAAATCTGTGTGGAAATGTAGCTATTAATCCCTTACTGTATAGGTGATGGATTAATAATTACTGCCAACATACATGTATATTAAATATTGACAGTTACAAATTGAAGAAAAAACTGCTAGTTGCTATGACTAAAATAAACAAATTTAAAGTGTTTTTGAGTGTTAAAAGGACATGTAATATACCAAAGAACAGGATAAAAATTCAAATTTAACATAATCGGACCCTAAATAAAGTCAAAGAATTGCCAATTAACAAGCATAATTATATGAAAATAGTTAACATCAGTTTCCTAAAATGTATGCCTTCTCAATTACAGATATTTAGTAGGAATATGACAGTTGTATATTGAAGATGCTCAAAACAATACAGTAATGACTAAAAGAGAAAATATTTAGCCATGCCGAAATTGCAATTAGATTATAAATTAATCTCTTAAAATCTATTTCTATCAAACGCCCACTAACAAGTTGAAATTGTATACGAAATATTTTCAGGCGTATGTCAACACCACGTTATGAAAATTAGTACTAGCTCATTATGTCTTAACCTCATTATTAAAGATAACCGGAGAGATTGGCCACACTCCAGATCAAGATGACTAACTTTAGTGGTTATGAAAAAAAATCGTTTCACGGTTTAATCTTAGACTTACTAATAGCGCGTAAATTGGGCACGATGTTCGTATACCTTATTTGGCGATTTTTCAAAATCTTGTTACCCGAGATATGCTTGAGAAGATGTGTGCAGAGAAATCTTGAATTTAAAAACAAAGTGAAATATTAGTTGACAGAAATATGGTAATTACGTGGAAATTATCTTATTATAAAGCACACCTTGATAAATAAACACAAAAATGTTACACTTTCCTATTTTGGCTCAATGCCCATCTTAATAATTTATTTTTAGAGAGCGACAGCTGAGTTTCTTTACAAGCTTTTTTTTTTGTATAATCCAACTTGCTTTTTTTATCTTAGGCTCAGAATGTAGCAGTTTGTGACCTGGAACCAGCATTAAAAGATGTCATTAAGAAATTCCGTTTCAGAAAGGAGAAATGCAATGCTGCTCTCATAAGTTCGTATAATACGAAATATGTTAAAATGACAATAAACTTAATATGAAAACACCCAAAATCATATATCCTAAACTTTTTTTTCAGTGAAAATTAATAGAGAAAAACATTTGGTGTGCCTTGATGAACTCATCGAGGTAACAGTTTGTCCATAAAAATCTCAGAATCAGTTTTTATCGGATATAATTTGTGAAGTATTGAAATTTTTGATAGAATATCGATGTGGATGAACTTCGCGATGCCTTACCGAGCCATCAGCCTAGATTCATCCTGTACAGCTATAAACTGGAGCACTCTGACGGAAGAGTGGCTTACCCCCTATGCTGCATATTTCTCACTCCCCAAGGTAGAAATTTTAAGAAATTACACACATTAAGCAATTTAAACTTACGTTCTTGTTGGGAGTTCCCTGAGCTGACATGTCTTTTATCTTCCCAGATTGTCAACCTGAGTTACAAATGATGTACGCAGGGACAAAGTTGTCTCTGGAAAAGGAAGCTGATGTTTCAAAAGTAAGTGATTATTATACAGTCTGCTCTCGATATAACGAACAGATTGTCTGCTACCTTCACTATCAATGACTGTTTATAACTAACAGCAATTTGATGTCGTAGGTCAGAGACAAGGAACACCCTGTTGTGTCATTAGATTCATATTTTCATCGATTTTAAAGATAGGTGTTAAAAGTTAACATCTTAAAACATTCAAACGCTTGTCTAAGGAGTACTCAAAATAATTTTGAAATTAAAAATGAAATAGAAGCTCGAGTTAAGTACAGTTACGTCTATAGTAACATAATAAATTATTAAAATTACAGGCTTTCGAAATTCGGGAGTTGGACGAGCTTACAACGGAATGGTTGGAAGAGAAGTTGCACAAAACCTAAATAGTCAATTTGTAGACTTGATCCTATCCAAATGAGCTTTTTGTTAAGAGAATATAATTTAAAAAATGTACGAGAAATTGTTAAGCTGGTAAGCTGTTCCAGATGTTCTGCACATTTGTTTACTGCTCTCATATATTGCAATTCTATACATTATAGGGATGGCTATTTTAAATTATATCTGTGCAGTAATTTAACTTAAATCAATGTGATAACAATTTGAAACTGACTTTTCATCTTTGTAAATTTTGACAAGTTTACAAAAATGCTGGCATTTTTTGCTCATCAGTATTGTCATATGAAAGTATCTCGCAGTTACTATAATTTCAAAAATCGATATTGAAATTGTTCGTGATGACAAATTATCATTGATATTAAGGTCAATATACTTAGTTTGAATAATGGATGTAGCAAAAAAACAACCTTTTTATACATGACACAACTTAAAAAAAGGTAATATCCCCATTTTATATGTCGCCTGAATTATCAATTTATTAACTTGTTTAAGAATACCTAAGTTTTGGTGAAATATAATTGGAATAAAATTCATTAAAATTAAAAACTCGTTATTATTTTCATGAAATTAGAAAGAACACACAACTTTGATTGAAATTGGGTCACTTGAATCTTAAAAATAACCGAACCGATGAAAACTGAATATATAAAAGTACTCTCGTCTAAATGGTATACATAATTTACTAGAAATGCGAGTACACGTGTTTACAAATATGGTTGTGTAACATTCACAAATTAAATGAATTGTGCATGAATTAAAAATAGCTAAATGAAATCAAAATTTACATATGTTAAAATTTATACATAAATTAATTTAACCATTTCAAATGAATGTGTTTGCATTTGTAATCTTGGTGAAGCAACCACTATTTATAACATCAAAAATATTTGTTTTCCAAAATTATTTACCTCATACCAATTATTATTATTGGTTGTACAAGTTTTCAAATCTAAAAATTAAGGACTTTTAAAGGGATTTCTAAATAACTAAGGAGTTCAAAACACTTGTATGGAGGTTCTTAAATGCTTATCACATATGGATAATTGTAGTTCTATTGGCATCTCATATAATCTAATTTTACTCGGTATTTAGAGAATGATTTGAGTACATAATGGCTAATTGGTTTATCAAGTTTTTTTGTCTAAATGCAAACATCATTTCAAAAGCTGTGACCATTTTAAAATTATTTTTTTATGAATTTAAGGCTATCCTCATAATTCTCGCTTTGATACTTCTCCATAATATTATTGCATACATTTCTTGGGTTGGAGCGAAAAAGCAACTAAAACTAAAATAGAAGTAACACACTGCTTAAACGTTTGCGAAACATCGCGTAAAAGTAGTAAGTGAATGGCCTACTTGAACTACATTTGTCCGAGATCAGCTCAGCTTGTGAAATTGTAGTTAATTCGAAAAAATAAACTTTAGGTTGAAATGACTACGAGGAAATCAGGGAATAAATCATCCTAAAAAGTAAAAAAACAATCGCAATTACTTTCCATACGTGCTAAAGTCAATATTACTGTATGGAAATTTTGCCATTTTAAAATATTCAGGAAAAATGACCTTAAATTAGTTACGTGTTAGTATCAATAATGCCGAAACATAATTTACACAAATTTTGATAACGTTAATGTTATCTAATGCACTGATGTTTAAATAGACGTATTTGTTTGCAGACTTACCCGTACAAATAATAGAAGAATGATAGCAGATAAAATCCTAGTTTAATCCATCCTTCCCTTTGTGCTTGCGATAGTTGATCGGCATTCATTATAGTAGTAGGATCGTATAAACCCGGTCCGCTCATAACGGGCCGATGGATATACCTAATTAAAAACGTTGATTTTACCACAAAAATGGTTGACGTATAAATTTGTATTTTTAGTGTACAGAAATGCGCTGCCTTACCTGTTTATGTGATAGGCAATCAAAGGTGCGTTTATAATTAACGTTATCCATTCTCCAGCAATTAAAAACAACACATTAAAGAATATATGAAGAATATATTCTGGTAGTACTAGCTGAAAATAAATAGGAAAAAAATAATAATTTCCAACAGCTGATTTGTAAGTCATGAGAGAGATTCAGACGTGATATGAAATAGAAATGGCCGGGCAGGATTATAGAAAGGCTATTTTTATTGATTACGTACGTGATGCAGTGAATAACAAATTAATGGACTTACCGGGTTCAGACTATTGCATTGGTCTATGGGATTTTTATAATCGGTCTTTAACTCATCAAATGCAATAATCTGTAAAAATAAAATTGTTTAAAAATAGTAGAAAAGTAGGCCCTAAATAAGACATAAATAAGTACACACCCTCCGAACAACAAACGCGGTACTTTACGCTACTTTTTAGGAAATAATAAGGTTAAATAGTGTCTTAAACTGAACTTTAATGTTAATATATATAATTTAAAACAATACTTACGTGAAATATTGCAAAAAATATTAGAAATGCGTCCAATATTAAAGACACAATGTAGGAAAACGCCGCAAAACCGAAAGCCATGTTCGAAAATTGATAGACAGTCGTTTAGTGGCGCCACCTCGCGTCACATTCGAATTTCCTTTACAAACTACATAATTTGAATTATGAAATACAGTATTCTGCATTTATTGTTGTTTTCGGCTTGAAAAAAGCATTTGGTATTCGAGTGTTAATTAATGCAAAGAACTAAATGTATAAAAAGAAAATTCAAATTTACACTTGAATATCGATATCTTCAAAGAATATATTTAAAATTTAAAAAATCTTCGCAAAGAATATGCCTCAAAATTTATACAATATCAAAAAAATTCCTGAGAATTTAAACAATATCCTTGAATTCCTACAAATTAAAAAAATATCCTAAAAAATCAACAAAATCCAATTTGCGTGCACAAAAAATACGTCAGGTGCAAATCGGTTAATAAAAATAAAGTAACAAATCTTGTATTTATAAAATGAAAAACTCCAATTTAATAATTATAAGCTGTAATTATGAATGTCTCATTTTAAATTTTGGCAAATAATTTGACAATTAAATGCAGAAATAATAATCACTAATAATGTAAATTAAATTAGACCATGATGAGTTTGAAATTCTATATGTACACTCAAAATTCTGAAAATTTCAACGAGCAAAAGACGGATTTCTAAAAGCACAAAATCGCCAGCTATTTTCTTTTTTTTTTTAAATTAGACATTTTAGGATTAGAGACTTGCCTTATCCGAATGCTTTTAAACTTAGGCAGCCTCTCTAGACATTTTTCTAGCCAGATATCTGTCTCTCGCAAGTTCGAAAGCTTCTCCGACGTGTCTTTTCGTGAACAATGCCACCAGTTTCTCTTTCCGAATCTCTTCCGGTGTTTTTCCGCCCTCGCTTGTTTTTTCATCCCGTTTAGTTTTAGAAACTTCACGTCTGTCCTTCCTCTCATCGGATTTATCCTTACGAGAAGCCGGCTCTTTCTTTCCATGATCCGGAGATTTTTCTGTTTTTCTCGTGTGCTTGTGCCTCTGAATCCGGGAACAATCTCTTCGGTGGCTAGATCCTAGTTTCGAATGCTTTCCTCGAGAACCGTCTGAACTATTCGAGTGGCTTCTCTTCCGAGCCTGCTTCCGAGACGATCTGTCATCCTTAGAAACACGCCTGTCGTCTTTAACTGAACGGCTGCTTCTCGAATGCCGCGCACGACCTGAATCTCTCTCGCTAGAACTGCTTCTGCGTCTTTGAAAAGTCCTCGAAGTACTTCGCTCCACCTTTCTGCCAGGAGCCGAACGGCTGCTTCTCGAATACCTCGAACGACTTCTATCGCTAGAGCTACTGCTACTCCTATATTTTTTTGGTTCATCCTTTTCTTGTACTGGATTTACGCCTGAGCCTGTTGCAATGGGAGCAGAATCGGAAACGCTGGACGAATCACTCGAATCCCTACGAGACCCTTTACGAACTTCTGCTGGTCTCTTGTCGCTGTCACTCTCGTTAGAACTGTCTGTAGAGTGTTTCCTGCTGCGAAATTGACGTGGCTTTCTGTCCTTGAATCGTTCGGTAGACTCGGCTCGTCTTCGGCCATGTTGCGAGGAAGATTCAGCTGCATCTGAAGACTGCAAATCTTCCGACGATTTTTTCTCTTTAGATGTTTCCGAGCTTGCGACGCTTCTGGAAATTATATAAAATAATTTTTTATCATCACTATTAGCGAATTGACCCCCCCCTTCCTCCCCACCAAAAAAAACCATACTCTTCGGATATTGGCTTTTCATCCGTTCCTAAAGTATGCTTGTAGAGGTGCCGATAAAATCCGCTGAGATCTTTCTGTTTGGTTACGTCAGTTAATGCTAGAAAATATAAAAAATTACATATTTTTATATTAGCAACATTCGAGCAGAAAAATACATTAAGATAACGACTTCGTGGAATTGAAGTCGGCATAAATGTTTGTGTTGTATTCACATATGCTTTTAGAAAACATGAATTCAAGTACATGTGGCCTACATGCATAAAATGTTCATTTTTCTAACCTTCGATTCGGGCTTCTTGTTTAGCCTTTTCTTCCAATTCCTCCATTTCTTGCATTTTCTTCTTGTAAGCAGAAGTGACGAAGGCCTCTTTTTCTGAAAACTCTTCCCCTTCGGCTTCTCTTTCTTTTTGCACTTTTCGTTCCAGCGCCCTTTCTTGCTCGAGTTTTCTCGTTTGAGCTGCCTTCAACAACTGGCCAATGTATTTTGGCTAATGAAATTTAAATCAATCGGAAAATTATTCAATTAATACCAACAAAAAATAACCTTACGAATATAATGTCAATTTATCTTACACCCTTTTCCTTGTTACGCTTTTGCCAACCCGTTTGCTCTTGCTTTTTTTGGGCAATATCATCGTATATTTCATCATATTCAAAAACAGTAGGATCTTCTTCTAATGCAGATTTCAAATTTAATTTCACCTTAATAGAAATAAAAAAAATGTTATTTGTGCATGACTTTTAATCATAAACCTAGAAAGGAAAGTTAAATTGCTATTAATTAAATACCTGTTTTTTGGTCTGAATTCTATTAGCCTCCTTTTGAAGACTCTTACCGACTGAAGAACGTCCATCCTAGATATTAATAAAATAAATTTATGTAATTAATAATATAGAAATAAATTAGACCCCTAAACATAGGGTTTACATGGTAAATCATTATCATGTACACAAATACTTACATCATCACTGTCATCGTCAAATACAGCCAATTTAGGCTGAATAGAAGACTTGTTTGTATTTCGCACAAATATACCATATCTAGGATAACGACATTAAATATTAAACGTAAATCAATTAGCATAGTTTTAGCAATAATACCTATAATTTCTATAAACATTTGTATAAACTTACTCTTTAACGGGGGCCGCCATTTTCGAACGAATGCGACAGAAAGTAAGCCGGCTGCCGGCTTAAATTAACACTATTGAGAGGGGGCTAACCATAAACACCATGAATCAGGGCAATCATAAAATCGCAACCCTATGTATATGTCTATTGCAAAATTTAAAATTTATGTAACAAATTATACCGAAATATTGCATTTTGGAGAAATTGCGTATTATATGTCAGGCATGAAATTTCATATTGTTATAGTTGCAGAATTTGTCTATTTTCATAAAAAAATATGGCAATTTAAGTTACTCATGTTGCAATGCATGCATATATAACCTAGCTGGTAGAAAAATAGATAAAAAAATAGAATATAGGAATCTGAGGGTATAATTAAGTAATTCTGCGTAGAAAACACGTATGACAAAACAGATCACAAAGACAAACATGTGTAAAGGCACAAAGGAAGAAATAATCAAGAGTCTGTGATCAACCGACAACCCTCCCTTAATGCTAACCACATTGACAGCACTGTATGTTTTTCCAATGCGTTCTCGTTAAGGTAAATCAGTTGACGGGACATTAAGGGAGGCGTGCGCAATCCCTCTATTGACTGACGACCAAGGAAGACGACAACAACAGTAAACGAGGAAACAAGTGACAGAAATACTAGTAGAATTTCAAAATTCAATTGGATCGAGTATTAATTAACGGTCGAGTTCTAAAATATGTGATAAACTTACAATTGTTACTTATACTGCCATTACTTTTTATTCTGCACAACTAATTACAAACAAAATATATAAAATTAACACAAACTTTCATAAAATCAGTAAATTATTAAGAAAAGGGTGTGTCATACCGTACAAAATTTCGAAATTCCCACTCGCGGAACAGACGACCTTCCTATGCGACGTCTGAAGCCGAACTGACGGTTAGCAGCTACGGCGCTTTATGTAAAGCGTGTATTGGACAGTGTTGTCCGACAGATAGCACTTTAGACGCCAATGGTCTTCCATAAATGACGGTCAAGTTGAATCGGGGCCGTCCATAAATGACCGTCACCGAAATAAAACACCTTGAACAGTACTGAGAAATCAAAAGTATAATAAAAATACACATTTTTTTTCAAAATAACGTCACTGAGTTCGTGACCGGATTGACTACTCGGTGCATGATTATTTCGGAATTTAGACATATAATAATGATTTATGCAATAAAGTCTGGAAAATGCCTAAAATGGGGGTGGGAAGTCAAAAACAATCCAAAATCACGTGCGGTCCTTTACGGACAGCCCCTTGGTGCAATCTTGGGCCGCTAGTATATTACCTAAAATAAGACAAAAGTTAGAAGTTTTTTAAATACACTTTAATGAAATTGAGCAATACAACCTACAATTAGTGGATTTTTTTTTAAATACACTATTAACAAATAATTTATGGTTTAACCTCCCAGTTTCCTAACGAGATCGGGTTCAAAATGTTGCATACAGTATATAGTTTTAGGTGGCATTTTCTGAATGATTAATTTTAAAATATTTTCAAATTAAACGCAATTAAATGTTTGGGTATCGCAATGGTAAGAAGAACCACGAAAGGGTTAAAAGATATACCCTATATTTTTCTTATATGTTAAATGGTTCCCGATATCAATATGAGATTAAAATGTTTGAATAAGACTAGATTAAGGTGCTAATCTTTCAAAAACCCAACCATTTTCGCCTTGATGAATTAATTGATTATCAGCTTCTTCATCCTCCCCTAACTTTCGAAACCTGATGCGATCGTGAAGTCTGTCGCTTTGTCCCTGCCAAAATTCTACGACTTCTGGAATGACCACGAAACCGCTCCTAATTAAAAGAAATCAAAACTTTCATTTCCTAACAGCGACACGAAAACTTAGCGTTATTCAAGATGATCCGAACCATGTTTCTGGCATCAGAATTGGAACGTCACCACTGCTGCATTCTGTCACCATGGTTTCATATTTTATCAACAATTCCTTAATAAAAAAAACAGTTATGAGCCATCAATTAAATCCATATTAAATAGAATAAACTAGAAAAACATACATCTCTCATTATAACAGAGCTTTGTTCGCTTATGGCAGCTGAAATTTGACTCGCCCGTGGCCTGCTATAAAAATAAGCTTCCACCTCATTTTTAGGTAGCTGCTTAATCGAACCTTCAATTCGTACCTGAAAAAAATGTAATAATTACTAACAAGTTTTAAAAACCAACAGACTATAAAACAACAGTATATTTACTTGTCTTAAAAAGGTGTCCCAATAAAATAGCAATGCTGCTCGAGGATTTTCAAGCTTGAATTAAAAAAACATAGATTTACCAATAAATTTAAGAAAAATTCGACAAAAAACATTTATCAAAACTTAGATTCTCAAGTTATTTATATATTTACCAATTCGCCGCCTTTGCGGCTGCACCCATTTGTAAAAAATTTAAATCCATCTTCTCCAAATCCTTTTAAAAGTACCATTCGTGCTGATGGAATGCCTGACCTAACACATTAACATTATAACTTGGTTTTCAATAACAAAATGTACTGAAAATATAGTAGTTTAAAGTTGGTAGTGACTTAAAAATACATTTTTCACATAGCACAAACATTATATGTTAATATAAAAACACAATATAAAATAAAATAAAACCCACTTTGTACAAGTTGCCAAACACATCGCATTCGGTTCAAGAATCGAGGATTTACGAATTTCCTCAAACCAAGCAGTAAATTGGCCAATTGGCTCTTTTGTCACCAGATCTTTTTCAGTGAAATTATCCTCCGGAGTACGATAAGGTTTCCTCATATCTGAAAATCAAAAGTTTAGCATTATTACAGTTTTTTAAATGGAGATTTAAATAGCCCCTTGACGACTGCTTCCCCGCATTACATTGCAATTAATTCATTAGCCTTGAGTTAAATTTAAAACTACATATATTGCATAATCGAAGCAATAACACGTTAACACATACCTGAAAGGTCCATCTTAGAAATTGAGCTGTAAAATAACCCCCAATATGTTGGTATTGATCTCAATTCAGTCCTATTAACTTGATTCAACACATGGGGTATGAGGGAATTGGTAGCCTTCCACCAGAGCATTCCAGAGCCAGATATAAAATCGATTAGATTAGCCTCGCATGATTATAGCTTTATATAGTGACAGGCAAAGCCATCTAGTGTAGAAGAGTGGAGTTGATAGCATCGTGACAAACGTGGAGGGCAAATTTAAAATAGAAATTTTATTGAAAAACTACAGGAAAATAAATAAAGCGAAACACTGGCTAATTTAGCAGTTTGAGCTCGAGGATTTCTCGTTTGATACCTAAAATAAAAAATAAATCAAGTTTCAAATATATTTTATCACTTCGGATTTCAATAAAGGGTCGTTATATACAGAAAGAAATCGAATCAGAAATGATTACCTTCTTCGTGAACTTTGCACGTAGTTATGCTAAAGTCTTTTTTATCATCAATAAATTTTCTGAACTGCTGGGTGCTTCCGCCAACACCGAAATAATGGGATTTGGCAGCTACATATCTGATATATCGGTTAAGAAAATATTTTCATAACAATCAAATGCTATTATTTCCTGCAAACGCTGTTAAAAGGATGCATTTGCCCTGTTTTTTTCAGAGATGATTTAAAAATTGAGTATAAAGCATCATAACTCGCTGGATTATAAATTGTTTCCGACGTTAAAATGTAGTCGTATCTTATTAGGAATTAAATGAACGATTTAGATGATTGTTATAAATGTAAACGAGTAAAGTTTAGGAATTTACTACCTATCAGATTCTGGTATATTTGAAACTACATCATTAAATCTTCTCCAGTCTCCAGCATAAAATTTACACATTTTTTCAGATTGCTTTAGTTCATGTTTTTCCGCATTCATGATAACATTCGGTATTGTTATTAAATCGATAACATCTTTGTTCTGCAATTTAGGGTTTGAAACACGTTTGTAGCTTATTTACATGATATAAATTTATGCAAAAAATTTACGAATGTTAGAAACTCTCACATAATCTTGAAAATGTACAGAAGCACCGTTTAGCAAGCAAAATATGCCTGGAATTCCAGCACCACATCCAAGCTAATAAAATAATTGCATACATTATAATAGCATTTGCAGAAATTGATGCCAAATGAGTAAATTAATTAAAACAATCACCTCTAAAACGTTTCTATTTTTAAAATCAAGGTTTTTATCATTCAAAAAACCTAGCAGGTCAATGGCACATTCCCATAATTTAAGTCCTCCTTCATATTCTCCAGGAATGAGATCAGAATCCAATTCATACGCTTTAGATATGGCATTTTCAGAGTTTGAAGACTGAATATGCTTGGCATCTACTGCTGATGCAGGAATATAATATACCTCGTAGCTATCTTCAATACCACATGTCAAAACTAAGAAGGTTTCTGCAGAAAGATGTTCCTGAGCTGCCTATATATATATATATATTAAATAAATACAATCAGTTGCTCATAATCTATAGCTAGACATTATCAATGCTATTTTATGTTAAAATAACTTCTCATATTTTCGTTTAATCTATTCTTATAAGATATTAAAATGAAATCTGTGTTTACTTTCTTGTGAACATCCTGAAATGCTATTTCTAATACTGGTTCCAATTTTGCAGTTGGGCTTGATAAACTAATGTTAATTGGCTCTTGTTGTTCTTCTGCAAAACAAACTCACTGTAACCTTTCCTGGGCCAAATTACAACAACAAAATATAATATCTATAGGAAAATAAACGAGAATAATTACCTAAAAAGTTGAATTTGAAAGCCATGGTTATTAAACTTTCGAACACATGGGATGATTGGGATCTCGTGCAGACGCTCGCGTGCACTGCACGTGGACTACTGAAAAACGAGACTTCAAAACAGGTTAAACAATAGCGCTTTTATTAAAAGACTGATAATGTGAAGGCGGGATTTTTGAATCTTGAAAAAAGCATTCAAATTGGATGTGTGCATCAAAAGTCAATAAAATCTTATATCTAAATTGGTGTTTATGCTTCACGAAAATAACTAAACTTATGAAACTTTTAAATATCTGTTACACAATCTCCGCATCACAATACAGTTGGCTCTCGATTGAACGAACTGGTTTGGTCCCATATTAGAGGGATTGAGCAACCGCCTCCTTTAATGCTCCCTTAATGCTAAAACCACATTATTTGTATGTTTTTCCAATGTGTTCTCGTTATGGTAAATCAGTTGACGTGACATTAAGGGAGACGCGCTCAAACCGGCTATTGTCTTAAAACATTCTAACTCTTAATTATTTCAGTGGTACTCAAAATACTGCAAAGTAGCTTAATGTATAAAATCTCTCCAGCATTTGGCTAAATTTTTATTTCTGGTGTTCAATGGAAGAACTCATTATAACGAAAGAATGCACCATCCTCTTGTCGTTCGAATTATATCGAGAGCCGAATGTACTTTAATAAATGAACTCCAGTTCAGCTTTACAACCGTAGCTTTTATTACTATGATATAAAAAATGAATGAAATAGATGAAGCACCATCATAATCCTTTCATCAAATTTAACACTTTGTTAAACCCAAACATTACATTTTGAAAACTCGTCTCATTCTCGTAATTCATGAACAAAAATAGTCATCGTGTCACGGTGTAGAGCATAAAATGTTTTTAATATGGCGCTAATAGTTCAATTAGATGGTACTCATTATATGAGAATGAAAATGAATAAGTTCGTGCACTAAGCTACAGCTAAGCTTTATATCGATGTATGGTGAAATATAGCCGTGCACTTATGAGCTCTTTAGAAATCTCATTAGGTATAATGATGTTGAAGAATATTGAATTTAAAAAAAGCGAAAAAATGCTTCAAAAGCGAGCGAAAGACATTATTTACAAAATGTTACACGTGTCCAGGATGATCCAATTGCATTGATAGCTAACTTTTAATTAGTTAAGTGCCAATCTCGTCAAATCTTTTAAATCTATTCGCCCATAGAGACATTTTCATAATATTTTCTTACATGACGTCATTATAAATGTGATAGCTTGCTCGATTATAATTTTGCATTGAACTTTACCAGCATGAAACAGTGCTTGTCACGTCACAAATAGCACAATTCGTACAGCACAGGTTTGATAAAAAAATTATAGAGTTGACGATGCCGAGTTGATTAAAAATTAAATTTTGCTTAAATTAAATGATGAAAAAAGGCAGCCTAAATTTGAATAACGTGACCTCTGTTTCAAAATTAAACAGTTGTATTGAAATTGTACGTTTCTTGTTAAATCTCAGTGAAGGCGACACTTATTTGAACAAATAGGGTGCATATACTGACAAATCCGGCAATTCATAGCCTAAAATCTTCCAAAAATTCAAAAATTATGTGAATTTGAATTTAATTTTAACGTCTATACAACTTGTAGATGGCAAAATTAGCCATTTGTATAGGATTGGCTTGATTACAACAAGTAATCATCTATGGACAGTAAAAACAACAAAGAAATTATTAATAATTAATTTGATTTCCTTGTTTATAATAATAGTTTATCGTGTAATAAGTTTAGAGAAATCCGCATTACAATATTGAACTCCAAAAACATCTAAAATTTAATTTTATAATAATAAAATAATATATTTTTAGATTGCTACACTAAAGCATCCAAGGGAAATTTAACATCGAAAATTGCATCGTTCATGATGCATCACCCAATGGCTCGCGTGCCATTTTTGGCCCCCACATTTTTTAAAATTAATTTTATAACTGATAATTTTTGAAATTTGCAAAATCTTGATTTTTGCGGTTTTTTTTGTGTGGAGTGGGTGCTGTTTAAGTTGTTCAATTTCAGTAATGGTTAGTGGACCTAGGTTAAAAAAGGTCAAACACCCCTATAGTTTTACAAGAGGGTGTACGGGGGATAACACAGGGAACGAATAGAAACTAGCAATACAATTGGCTCCTTGGGCAGTCTTCAGGTATAAAAAATCTGAAATAAATATATGTACAAGGAGTAGATAAATAATGTTGTAAAAATAAAACTTTGCTATCGTCAATTTGTGCTACTGGAGCTGCATTCGTTAGATAACTAGGAGCCTAACAGTTTCAAAGTAGGCTTTGAAATAGGAATGAGGCGAAACTGGACTTATTAAGTTTAGAATATACAAAAAAACCAACTTCTTGAATATATATTATTGCCATAATTAGCTTAAAATCTCTTATCCTCAAACTTGTCAACGGCATAGACGCTCGTTAATTATGTACATCATCATTTCCTTATATGCAAATTGTAAGAAAACTTAATAATAATAACTTGTTCATGCACTTAACCTTTTTTTTACGTCGATCCCTCTTAGAAGTGAGCTTGTGGGTCTATGATAGCGAATGTTAGATCTATATGAAGCCCCGTCTATGTAGCTAGCGCACGAAATATAGAAAGGATGGAAATGTCGGATTTAAAACTGTGACTTCCCCAAATCAGTGTGTCCAGCAATTTCTTCTTTTGCAGATAAAGAGTCATCGATCACAACCTGAAAAATGGAAAAAAGTAGCCTTTTTCACTAAACGTCCGAACTTTTGGACTCCTTGGCTGGACTCTGACTTTGTAATCGAAGATCCGGTGAAGAGGAGGAAGAATCGTCTTTTATTTGTTCGAGTTCATCCAGGGATTCTAGCCTGGCAATAGGGGCTTCAGTCTGAAAGTCCCAAGACTCTGGATCACTACTTTTCGATTCATCCTGCCTCAATTGATGTAAAGAGTCCCCCAATCCGCCGGAGGGGGATCTAGACTTTTTACGCGGACGAGGCTGGAAATCAACGAGATATATAAGTGTGGCTAAAACAGGTATGTCGAATAGAGGGCCCTGCGTGTCATTGAATTTCAAATACGATTACCTGTCTGAGATCCAATAGTTGTGGTAGACTCCTAGACGGAGTGTATTCAGAAGAAGATGATGATGATAGTGGTTGGTGCTGTGCCTTATACCGTGCTCTTAACCCCTGACTAGATTGTGACCTGAAATCCTTCTTTTCCTTTGGAATTTCTTCTTCTTGGCCATCATCTGGCATCCTGATAGTAAAAATACATTAGAAAAAAGATCGACACAAGTTTGAACTTGTTGTCGTGTCACACCATGAAATGAAGCAAAATAAGTCTACGTAAAACCGTATCTTATATCCTACCGATGTAACGCCGCACCCGTAATGGCCCCAAAAGTGGGGCTAAATTGAAGACTAGACGATCTTTGATGCGAACTCTGTTTATAACGGCTGGGGGAATGACTCTGTTGTAATGCTAATTTCTGCTGCAATTCCAGTTGTTGCTGAAGAATATTTAAAATGCTCTGGATGTCAGTGGTGACTTTAGTTTCCAAATGTTGAAATTGTCTAAGACAAAAGAATGCAGAAATAATCAACATTTCTCCAGTTCAAAGAGATCAATGGCAACCAAATTAGCATAATTACGCCATGATTCTCTGATTTTAAACTCACTTGCTAAGTTGATCAATACGACCATCGAGTTTCTTGATTTGATGAGAAGCTATTTCAAGTATTTCTGAATCCTCTTTAGGTTTTTCATCCATTTTTTCCATAATCCTTCCCCTGTCCCTATGAGAATGTAGGCTTGGACTTGACATTGGGATGGTCATACTGGAGCAGGATTTTTGTATACTATTGGACTTGCTTTTCCTCATGTGGGCAAGGACACTATCGACAGAACCCTGAATAGCTGATACAGATATCAAATGTAGCTGTTAATTTCAAAGATAGTTATTATCATTTCATCTATAATTTCTGTAAAATTAATATTCTACCTTTCCTATGCCGTTCTTCTCTCAAAGGTGGCTCAATTTTAACCAAACGTTGATCAGATTCATCGATTCCATGATCGGATTTCGATTGCCTGAGATCTGTAAAACTTCGTTTTATTTGCTGAAATACACCTGGGATATAAAATAAGAGAAAAACAATCATTTTATAAATTAAAGCATGTTCGTTTCATCCTCATCAAGCAGAAACAAACTCCTGAAAATTGAAATTGTTGGTTTATTTTGTGTTTGCAACATTTTATTCTAGAATCTAAGAATTAAAGCACGTGCAAAGCAGCACGAGAGCCCGTGAAAACAGCTTTTGGGCTCCCTAATTTGTGTTATGGAACGAACTATTTGGAATGTGTTCTTTTAATTCCATGTTTTTTTCCAGCTTTGAACTTTTGAACTTGAAGATTGACGTTTGTTATAATTTGCTCTCAGTTTTCCTTTGTCAGTAAGTTGTTGCATTATAATAAGTTATTAAGATTAATTATTCATTAAAACTGTTTCAAATTACATTGTATTCTATCAGTTATTAAAACTAAACTGATTGGAACACGGGTTTCAAGGTAATCTGGACAACTTGCATTCTGTGTAAAGTAAATCCTATTTAAATTCCCTATTTTGTAGCTGTATACCCCCCAAGAGTATTATTTTAGAAAGGTTCTACTACATTCAACAGCTTACAGAATGAAGCTACATTGTTTTACTTCAATAACAACTATGGTTATGGACCAGAGCAGAAATTATGCAAACCTGCGAGGGAGTTGAAAGTCCCAGCATGATTCCGTTCATCGTCTCCAAATTCATAGTTTGCCGGAGTAACATCCTGTCCAGCTTTTCGAGGTGAGAACTCTAAAATGCCAGTTCCACTCGGCCTTTGACCTGTCTCATCGTCACTGAACCCAGATCCATCTTCAGAAGAATTGCCCCCTGGTTTTCTCCATTTTTTCCATCGTCTTTGCCTGGGCAATTGATAAGCGCGTTGCCTGACATCTTCTTCTAAGGCAAATAATGCGTAAGACGACATTTCCAATTCATTATCTACTACACACGCTAAGCGGTACGTTTATAAACAACTAAGCCATGCTTGGCATTTACCTTCAGTATCCAGTATTTTAGATCTAGAAGCTTTTCTTCGAAATACATTTGGGTCTACTCCTAATTGATCATGCTGAAATTCAAAATTTATTGGCTTAAATGAAATGTACAACTTTTTAATCGGAGCTCAGGGAAAGTTTTCAATCTATAACATCAAATAAAATGACCAATAATTAAAATTGAGCTACTTACATCTCTCAGATTAAAAGTTATTTCCAAATTTACAGAAAAGGCGTCGTGAAATTCAGGGTACAAATCCAAAACATCCAACAAATCTTCTCTAAGGATCTTATGTAGATCACAGTATGTCAAGGCACGAACATTACAAGCTGATTTTCCAATTGTAGGATATAAACATGGATTTTCTCCAAATACATCATCTTTGCCTGGAATTTCATTAAACCGAATATGAAGCTTTATGCTATTTCATAAAAAATGTTAATACAACAAAATGCGATAAAGTAATTTCAACTTTCAGCACATTTTAAATTAGGTTTCATCTAAGCATTTCCCGACTTTTATAACTATTGATTGAAAATTTAATCTCGAGTGTTTATTTATTCATTAAAGTAAAGGTTTCGAAAAAATAAATATATTAAAAGGTGTGCATTTACGTTGTTTTTAACCATGGGAGGAAATAGGGAAATGAATGAAATTGTTCATGTCATGATTTATGAGTCTGGGTGGAAAAAAATTCGTTTTCTAGTATATAAAACATGAAACATTTTTATTTATGCGCTAAAATTGCAGCACTCTACAATGTAATCTAGGTATTGATTTTGTTAAAGAACCTTTCAAAAGCTGCTCTAGAATCTTGTACAAGATAGCTATTTTTTACATTTGTTGTTAAGTTTCGTTTTATGGCTCACCTAATATTGCCATTACAATATCTTCCTTGAGAATTTCAATCGATCCCCTTGAAATGAAATACACGGCGTGAATTACATCCCCACGATGGACCAAGGTGTCGCCCGGGGGCGCATGCGTCGTCTTAAATTTCATAGATAGAGCTCGAAGGCACCCTGGACTAGCTCCTTGGAATGCTGAACAACTTTCTAAAAGATTTCTATTTAAATGCAGGCAAATGTCTGCTTGTAGGCACTCTGGAAACCCTTTTAAAACCTAAAAAAACACAAAAAAATTAACATTTCCCCTTAAAATCTAAGTTCACTTTCCCACGAAGAACAATACTAACCATATTCATGTCAATACCATTAGTGTACGTCCAAGCATGTTGGAAATATTCTTCTAACCTCTGCCTTAGAGGGTTTGGAATTTGATGAAAGCGTATGAACTCTTTGACCCTTAACATCTGAGTGTGATACCTCGCTGTCCCTGAATACAACCTCTGAATAATGGCGGAAACGTTTCCAAATATGCTCGCATACATTAGAGCTGGGGAAATGAGATAGATTTAAGATTAAACGTCATGTTCTACATGTATTTAATATCCAAATCATTAGTAGCGTGTAAATGAGTGCCAAGTGTTTAGCAATGACTTAGTGGATTTATTTAAAATCCTTTGAAAGTAGGCAATCACTCAACACAAGCGTGCTTTGTGTGGTATTTTGACTTCTCGGGTAAATCCCTTGTAAGTAGGCAATCACTACACACATGCGTGCTGGGTGTGATTGCTCTTCATTTCGTTTTTTAATGCTGCAATCATAAACTTAACCAAATCCAACCTAAATTGACCCAAAAGAATGCTGACTTTTGCTACTAGTTACTCGACTATCTACACTGTACGTAGTGCAGTAAAACAGGTCAAAGGGTTTTATTAGGTGACGCCCAATTTACAATTAATAAATGTAATCACTCGATAGGTGATAACGTGTAATTTGGTTTCCCATTTATTACTCCGATTCAGTTTATTTATTACACGTTTTGTTAAACTGAACAATTTTTACTACCAATGAAATTTACTTTCACTGCCTATTCATGTTTACATCGCTCAGCATTATGAAAAGCCGATCGTAAAATTGAACAAAGGTGAAAGAAATCAGTTACATGAATCCAATATTAGAGGAAGTAGTAAGGAAGTATAGGGACAATAAATAAAAATGAAACTATACCACTTACATCCTATTAACATGACGCAAATTGCAAATATCTTCTCCACATTCGTGGTAGGAGCGACATTTCCAAACCCAACGCTTGTCAAGCTACTAAAAGTAAAGTAAAGGGCCGTCACATATTTGGCTTTTATGCTTGGACCCCCTGTGCTGTGACCCCCTACGCCGCTATTGTAAAACTGATGAGTGGCATTTGCCAAGTGATCTAGCCAGCCTATCTTTGGGTTTAAGTGTGGACGTTCAGCATTTCCTATCGCATACCTGCAAAAATAATAAAACAATCGATTAATCCATAAGTCCTCTCGATATAACGAACGCCAAGGGGATGGGTTACTGATCGTAATACAAAGAGGTCTGTTTTTACACATTTTCAACCTCCTATGTATACGAATTTCGTGGCTTTTTATGTCACCGATTTAAATTGCACAGTGAAACTTGTGAATAGCGTATCCCATTGGAACCGAACCATAAGGTGCAATACTTGGAGGGAGAGTGCTGTTAGCAGGTGTTGGTGCTTTTTTTTCCCCCCAAAAGTACTTCTTTCTTCTATTTGATAATTTAATAGATTGTATTTAGTACTAGTACAACCACTGTCAATAAATATTTTAATACAATAAAGCAAATATCTAGTAATTCCCATTTTTTTAATATTAAAATTATAACTCAACAATATTATGTTATTTATATCGTCATTTATTCCGCTAATTTTACCGAAAAAATGTCGTTAAAGTCAGGATGGGGCCTTCACACGATGGGGGCCCTTACACGATTAAATAAGGTAATTTAAGCACGTGGATACTATCAAATATTTCTATCGATGTTAACTAGCAGTTTGTTAAATCACCACTGATTTAACTAATTTCAGACATTGACTATACATAATACAAGTGTGACATCTTACCATATGCAGGCTAGCCAATGAGCAATTAGGGCAAACGTTGCCATTAATAAGAGTAGCACAGCAGCCCCGTACTCTGAATATCTGTCAATTTTCCTGGCTACCCTCACCAGTCTTAAAAGGCGGGCGGTTTTAAGGAGACCAATAAGAGTTGTTGTCTAATGTAGAAAATAAAAATTAAAAATTAGGTTTTCATAGAATATTTCATTTCCCTGTTAGACCAATCAATAAATTGTCAAGCAAGCTCATCAAATGTAGGGATTATTAATCGGACAGTCGCCATGGAAATATGATTTTATGTTGATAAGCAGGAGTGGTTAATTAGCTCGGATGCCATATTGACAAAAGCCATATCTGAACTTTATTTAACCAAGCAGAAATTGTCACAGTGATTTTTATATTATTAATCATATACACCCTCGTGTTTATTATATTTCTTTATCACTGGGTATTCATTATAGATAAAATAATATTTTCTATAGTCTATTCAGATTACACAGTACTTGTGGATTCTCTGTCTATTTTTGATTACATAACATATCTGACATCATTTTATAACTAAGATTTGGTAAAATATATTCAAATCATGTAAATTCACGTTAAAATTTTGCAATTTAAATTGAAAAGTTAGACCAATTTCAAAGCTACAAAAGCAATTTGAATAATTTGCCAACTCAATCATTTGCTAGTATAAGAAGTAGACATTTAATCTAAATGTAAATCAGAAGCAAGAATTCAATGATATTGATCTTCCACCCCAAAACTGATTCACACTCACCTGTATTTCTAAACTTCTTCTCAAGCAGTTGTGAAAGTAGACGTGAATTCTGTCTATTTTTTCTAATAAATAAATTTCTGCTATCTTACCTCATCTGTTTCAGATCCAAACAAGAGTAAGTCAAATGGAATGGCTGCTACCACGTCAATTATGAACCATCCTTTAAAGTAATGGACAGCAATTTTACCCGGATGACTGACCACTTCGTCGTTCGAATTGACGTACGTTGTCCGAAAGTTAATGAGGATATCAATGATGAACATGATGTCTACAACAAGATCTATGATCATGATGGGATCATCCCCATAGTGTTTGCTTTTCTTTCTTTGATTTTCCTCGTTGAGCAAAAACGCAGCCACGTAGGGGGTAAAAATGGCAGTGTATATGACCAACAACAGAATAATCCAGTCCCAGACAGCTTTGAAGGGCGAATAATGTAATACTGTGCACTTATGAATCCTAGGTGACTGAAGTTTGTAGTCAGGCAGAACATCCGCACCCAAAGACAGAACCTGAAATACAAAAACGGGAAAAATGGAAATTAATTAAGGCACCCATTGCATCCATGAGATAAATAACTAGGCTCTAACTAGGTTCTATACATGTGCAATATCAAATTATACACATATTCAAACGGAATGCAAGTATTGCATTTTAAATTACTCCATGCATGGCTATGATTACGAAAAACATTTCCAATGTTTTTTACCAATGTTTAGACATATTTGTAAGGAACTTAAGTTATATAATAATCCCCGACATAAGACTACCTGTATTTATGTCAAATTTATCCTATTTTTAATTAAAAACATTTTAAATTCCTTTAAAGCCCTTTTCAAAACCCATGCTTATGAAAAAAAAAGCATACAAGTTATTGCATGTGTTATTTGCAATATTTACGAAATAGGTACGAGCCATTTATTGGATAAAATATTTACAAAAACAGTCTTTCGTTTGTACGTGAGGTTTGAAAAACTGCTTAAAATTGCATCCCAAAATTGGCTGATATAAACCGTGAATACAGACCATTTTTATTTACATTTTGCAATTTAAACAAGTGCACTTTAATGTGGTTTCTTGCATTCATAGAACGGATTACCATTCATAAAAAATGAATTCAAATTGCAAAAAACTAGGGTCATGCATTATCGATATTCCTGTAATGTATACAGTAGGCTACACTTAAAAGTACAAAATGTGCAGTAATGAAAGTAATATTTTTCAGGATCATGTACATGCATGTTTTTTTCGTATTTGAAAGTGCATTAAGAGCCTTCTACATATTAATAATTTGAAATTTTTACGAAAGCTTACACTAAATGACTTCTATAGAAGTGTAATTGTTTCAGAAGCTTTACAACGGGCAATTGTAAATACAACGAGGGTTACATTGTGAACAAAATTATTAGAATTAATAATAAATTATTACCTTAACATTGTAGTACATGTAATTTTGGACAACACAGTCGTTTCAATTTTTAACTAAAATGTTTGGTTTTGAGCTTGAAATTGTGAAGTTATTTTACATATTCAGTAATTATTGGATACATGTACAACTTGCAAGTATCTGGGAGGTTAAATTCAACCTGAATTGTAGATATATGGGCATTTACACGTCTATCTTAGACAAGACATTTAAAATATCTGTAATATACATGTAAATGCAATAAGAAACTTATCTTTGCATTGTACTAAAAATAATGAATTGCATCGACTTATACCATACACAGTACAATGGTAATATGCCAAATTATTCAAAATGTAAATCATTTCGTAGTTCGAAATGAGGCAATTTCGTCAGATATTAAGTTTAATATCACCAGAATGAAAGACGTAAATGCTCTTTAAAAGTATATACACGTACTATAGGCTACATCAAATACACTCAACAGCTAGAATATACACCTGTTTTCAATATAACCTATACATGGTCTATAGTTGATAAATATGTATTGTATTTTCAAAGCTTATAGGTCAAAATCCTATAGTACATACATGTACAATAGATTACACTCAATTCAATCTCATGTCATATACAGGCTTAACATCGCAAATATCCGCAGCCTCAGAAAGTTCAATTTGAGATTTCTGCGCAACGTTAAATAGTCAGCCTCCGTGAGTGGGCAGCATTCACATGAAATGTTGGGCCAATTGTGATTAACAGGCTTTTAACGACAGTTGTATGCTAGGAAAACGCAATAAAAGTACGGTTTGCATGCGCTGCTCATACTAATGCAATGTCCAAACAACATAAAATAATGTTGTTTATTATGAATTTTCCCAGATAAACCTCAAAGGACCTACCGAAGTGATGTCAGCACTTTCAGCATGGACTTCGATTCCATTGGGCAAAGAGTTTGGCAAAGAATCACTAATTTTCGTTTCCTGTGGGCTACTTATGCTTGGCTTGCGCACCTTGTGACGCCACCCTTTGATATGCTGAACCACACGAAACATTTTATAGTCGACACATTTTGGCTTTTATGAAGAATTGATTTTGAAATTGTAAGTATACTGCAACGTAAATCAATTTGAAAGCAATGTCACGAAAAATAGCACCCCCCAAAAACTTCACTGATTATTTTAAGACATTTACAAACAGATCTAAATGTTATATAATAAAAATACAGGCTACTAGATAGAAAAGATGATAGTTAAATCCGAGATAAAGTGTTAAGCAATTTGGAAACTTGTCAAATGTGCTAAAAGGCGAAAGAAATAGATATAGTAAAACAAATGAACCTAATTTAGAAAAGCGTGTGCTACAAATGCTAATCTTGATAATAATGTCAACTTTAAATTGTAGGCTTAGATATTATTCTGAAGATATGGATTTTGTATTCATTTTAATTTTTAAATTAATCAAGGATGATAAAATCAAAAACTGTTAGCAAAATCCAGTGATAGATAATAAGAAGCTTCCATATGACAAAATTATTAATAGAAAAATATACGTATTCATCAAGTTAATCTAAATTTTGAATAAGTTTAGAGATCGTCAATCATAATACTGGAAAGTCTTATCAAATACAATCTAATTGATATAAGAACCGACAAAACTATAAATAGATAAATATCGATTTCTAATACAAGCTATAGTCAGATTAAGTCAGACGAAAAAATTCATTCCAGATGCTCTAGGCCTATTATTAATTGAAAAATTTCAAGAAGAACAAAAATGATGACATGTCCCCAAGTTTTGTTTCTCTTTGAGTTTATCATCTAACATCGCCCAAGCATGTCTTTACGTGCCAACAATTTCAAATCATAATTGCAGATATGTGATTTGCAATTCTGATCCTTATTTATCCAAGAGTGGTGTTATTTGGGAAAAGCATACAGTAATCCACTTTGGAAGCAGACGATTTGTTGATCACCAAGTCATCAGATGAATCCCTGAAGAGCACATAAGAAAATTATCTGGACTTCTTAATATCCCCCAATGGCACATCACAAATCCATTATAACATGTATTCAGAGAAGTCCAACTTGTGGTAGACTTCTGATAATTCCCATTAACATCAGCGATTTTGTCCATGTGCGAGTACAGTCACCACCTCACTTGCAACAACAAGCTTTCAGCTTCCGGTCCCTCCCCCCCCCCAAAAAAAGCATCCAATGACGCAGTGTTGCAGAGTGATCCAAGACCACGAATAGGGAAGAAGCAGTACAACATATTCAGACGGATCGATAAAGAGTCATCCAGTGTTCAACGGGTGTTACTGGGTTACGCGATTGTAACAGTAAACCCCATGCTACAAATGTTAAAGCAGAGAATCCAAATGAATTCTTCTGATATGACAAGCTACAATGCTTTTAACTTCAGCTGTCCAAGAGTTATTTCTGTCTCATATCTAGGCTTTGCACATATGCTGAGTTTCCTAGGGAACTTTATGGATATATCCTACACTAATATACACCACTAGATTTGGAGATCGAGTGACATATGGTTGGGGGTGCAATGTCCTCCAAGCTGCACTAGAAACAGCTTGTAAGAGTACAGCGTGCCTCAAAATATACTAATGGTAAATTTAACCCACATTGAAAGTTTTTGTTTAAAAAATAAGTAAAAAATATGCAATGCACCGCAAATGTAAAAAAATACCTACTTTATATGGGATAACATAGCACATTATATAAAACTTAGTATGCATATGTATACACACTAAAAAAGTTGGGTTAAACTTCTGTGTGTAACCAAAAAAATAAATAAATAATAATCAAATCAGTTGGGTTTTGGTTTAACTTATATATAATGTACTGTATATATGAAAGTTTAATATAATAAGTTGTCTATTTGATTCCATACAAATTAACACCAAATCATCCCTAATATAGAGGGGTAATTTCGAAAATTCAAAGTAGGCATTATTACATATTTGTCATTGAATGTGGTTTTTCCTAGTTTACTATAAATAAGATATGATTTTAAGAGATATGATTACTTGGAAAAAATATATAAAACTCGTAAGCCTACTTTTAATTTTTGAATTTACCCCCACTTCAATTACGTATGAAAATCACCATAAACTAACCCATTAGTTAATGTATCTTTACACAAGGGTAAGTATAAAGTTACTTAATTCTGGGCATATCTTAACCAAAACCTGTATTGATAAATACGACCCAACATTGAGTAACTGTAATCCAACATTTAGTTCCACTTAAATTCAACCCAACGTTGACCCAATGCTGGTGTTTCCATACAGCACTCAGCAATGGATTATTATTTAGGTTAAATTTTAACCCTCTTTGTGTGCACCCAACAAAATTAACATTGTTTGGTTCTTGTTCATTTGGTTCTGATGTCGTTTGGTATGCACCATATTAATTATATATGACATGCCATCAACATCTACAAGGATTACATTCCTCTACTCATCTGCTTAGACTTAGAAGTTATTAAACATATCTGAGATTCGAAGAATCGTCAATACCGCATACAATTCGTAAACACATTTATAGCAATGCCTATTGGACCCAAAGCACGTTGCAAAATTGCTTCGAAAGTCACTTGTATAAATCATAAACATTTTCTTACATATCCATGCGGGACATCACTTCCTTTAATTAATTAGACATCAATTTATATATAATGCAGTGTACCCGGATGGAAAAGCTTATACGGATATGAATTGGACTTATTTTGGTCATACTAAGGATCATATTTGTCCCTCAAATAGCCATTCAGTATATGAGCAATTCTGCTATTTTTGTGATGATGTAACTTTGATGATGATAAGAATAAAACTTCAATATTTATGTTGAACAGCATTGCTATGCACTTCTCAGATGATAATTACGCATTCATTTTTAATAAATATGGTTTTATTTAAATAAGATAGATGTAAAAACTGCTCTGATAGGAAGGATGCCAAAGTGGGACGTGAAAAATGCTAATAATGACGTTCCCATCTCTGTCGAGGTACTAAAAGTGAAAGACCACAGGGGACAGTCTTTCAACAAAGTTGTATTTACGTCACAGCTACGTCATTATGAAATATAAATATCACGTTTGCCACCTTACAAATTTCCATTTGCGAGAACCAAACTTAGGTTTATCATATCAATAAATGTAGTTTACTAAAATACGGATATGGCACAATGTACATGTACTAAAAATCAATAACAGATAACAATTTAGAGATTAAAGCATGTCAGGATTGTTTAATTATATATGCAATTAAATCATATGAGCTTTCCCGACATTAGCACAATGCTGATTAATCACAAACGCATTAAATACACCGAGTAATTGATGGATTTAATTACACGGATGTAATTAATTTAAAAAAATATCACGACGGATTTTCAGTCGTGCAAGAATGGTTAATAATGAATTATAAATAGGCCCTAGTGGTAATCGTGCGTCACTCCATCGTCAATATATACAGTATATAGTCTGCGGGAATCATGCCAAAATTAAGCTAATGAATTTCCATAAGAATAATTTCATCGTTATACATATCAACGTAATTCATAAACACACTAACATGCTAGAATTCATGTTACAAAATGCATTATACTTTTGAAGAAATTTCCAAATTTATCAATTTGCTGAAATTCATTACTAATAACATGAATATAAACTAACACATTTGTGAGTCATTTGTAGTGAGAAATATCGATAGGGTTATTCGTGATATATATATCATCCAGCTTAATCCATATTGTTAAAATGTTTTATGTTCTTGCACGCACATGGCACAGGCCTAATATGCAAAATAAATGTTCATAACGTATTACCATGGAAGAGTTTGCCAAACGATCGTATTGATATGCCACCTTTTCCATGTTTGCTTTTACCATACATTATACCAAACACATAAAAAAGCGCAGTTTGATACATGTGAGTCTTCTTGAATGTCAACGATATTCATAAAACAATCGATATCTACCACATTGAACTGAAGTTAGTCAATTTTCCAATATCCCTAATATCAAGTTCAAAAAATAAAGCTGAACAGAAGTGTTTATAGGAATTGAAAAATTGACACCATAATTAAAAACAAATTATTCGGTGGCAACACAGGAAGTTTTTTACCAGTTTTGTGAAATCGATAGTGAAAAATATCGATAAAATATAATTTTTCGATTAGGCTTAAGTACATACATTATAAATTTAGTACCTTATATAAGTTATATGCTTATCGAGACATTGAAAATACTGTAGTACGTGTTGAATAACAACCACGTTTTTCTTTTGATGTTAGTATGACACTTGGTATCTTATTTTCGTAAGTCTTTTTTGAATTTTGGATGAGTTGCAGAATTTTCTATGAGTTCCACCGTAATATCGATTTTTTCTTACTTCATCCTTTAACAACATAACAATATCCCATAGAAGGAAGCTGTAATACATGTAGAGTATAGGGGATTCATATACCAAATTTTATACAATGTACTGTATACATTGTATTTCAAGTCACCCCACGAGATTTCGTGCATCTTTGTATTCAGCAGATCTGTTGTTGACAATATCAATAACATATTTTTGATCTAAGAATGCAAGAATGATATATCTGAATGATCCAATTAACTCACATTGGTGGCTGTACCCTTGCGTGACAGAATAGCAGAATCTGGTTGAATTTCATAGCCGTCGCACTGGAGTAGACTGAGCACAGCTTCGTCCATGGGAATTTGGGTGTAGCCTGTGTAAGACTGCGACCTCCATGACTTCTTGTAGGGTAGTGTGGGGGAGTCCTGTGGGGGTAAAGACACTGCCTGTCTCATTGGCAATGCTATACCCCCATTTTCATCCGGAAAGTGAGGGGGTCCCGTCTTCTCAAGAGGTGGTGAATAACGGCTATTTTCAATGGCATTCGACATTTAGATCGACGAAAAGAGGTCACAGGTCATACTGAATACCGAGATTAAGGCACTGCACAATCGCTAAATAGCTGCCATTGATCATTTCTTCAATAATCAAAATAAATCATTCATAAATCTACTAGAAGAATCGGGCAAATCTGTATGACACAGCACGAGGCATCGTTCGATTCTCGGTTCAATGATTCATGATTGGAGAAGTACACGTGCTCTCGTTCTTGTATAGTGCACGAGAATCTGTATTCCGTTCCAAAATGTTTGTTCGGTTTTCTTCTGATAAATGGCTGTTTTTAAATTATAATTTCCTCTTCATAATGCAACAAAAACATTGAATTTTTTCTGATACAAGAGGATGAACGATGAAAGAACAATAACAACTACTTCTTCGTCGATGACTCGATAACAAGTTAAGCGAAAGTTTGTTACTCTAACACATTCATACTCTGATTTTACCAAAGGCGGTACTCCAGAATTCAAAAGCTATTGATCTCGTTATATTTTATTGAATTCGACTGGCTGCGCGTTGAATATTTTTTTCCCTGAAGGAATCCTCATCGGAATACGATATCAAACGCATGGTCACCGATGCAAAGAGATGAATGAGAAACTGATTATTTCCGACAGTTTCAAAACTGCAGGGAATATAACCGAAATTAAATCCCAATGAGATATTCATTCATGTCTATATACAGTTAGAGAAATTATATTTTCTAGGCAGAATGGACGGCTGCTTATTATCGCTGTTTCCAAATGTTATACATGTATATCCATCCGCAAGGTAGATTCAGTTCTCCTAGTATATTGCGCAAAACGATTGAAATGCAATCCATCATCTCTTATTTCACATCGTTCATCATTCTTGAAGATTCCACAGATACCTTTCGTTGCTTTCCTTTCTTTTAAAAGATGGTCAGCTGTTCACTTTCACTGTTACTAATGCCATGTTTGCTTCCCATACACAGGTTCAATGAGCCATCGACCACGGTTCAACAAATGTTTACGAAATGGCTATTGCGTCCACGGTCCATCCACGCAAATTCCAAGTTCATGATCCTTTTGGCGACAATCCAACAAATCCAACGTGAAAGTCCTAAACCACAGTCCACTGTCCTCTCAGGTACGAACACTCGGGGGATGGAAACCTCGGAGTTTTACGATGTCAAGGTGCACTTTCTTAAAGAGTCTACCTCTTAAAAAATGGCTGACTAAATTCTAACGAAAGGTAAATGCTTCCAACGAACATAAAAATGCAGCCTCCAGCGACCATCACCTTTACAAAATGGTACGAGAGTGAGAGTTTCTTAGAACAATGGGGGAAAAAAAGCGATCGACATTTAATCCATCACCATTGCATTAATCATGCGGAACATATATCCTTCGAGCGTTGTAGAAATTTCCAAGGTAAACAAGAAAGGTGCGGGTGTATTGATCAGTGAAAACTCGTTCAATTCTTCAATCTCCATCCAATTGGGCAACCGTCCCCAAAGACAGTGCCAAAAGCATTTTTTCCCATTGTGAAGCCCAATTAGCGAATAGCTTCTCCTTGAGAACAACACGGGCTAATGAAGGAGGTGACTCGTGCTTGCCTCTAATTTAGTCGCCAGTTAGTTGCCACGGTTATTTTAGAGCTATAGTCCTACACGACCAGAACAGGTAACGCTAAACGCGTTCACAACAGCGTCTTTTCACCACGAGCACGAATACCTTGACTGGATTGGAAAAACCGATACCGATTTCTACCGCTATAGTCAAAGGCAGGAAAGTGCCATTGGACGCTGCTGCCACCAAGGTAGCAGCTACGGTGAACCTCACACGTTGCCAGATCCAGATATTAGGCTGCTCCAAAAAAATAAATAAAAATCAACAAAATATGAAACAACATCCTGCATGCCTCATGAGACGGTTGCGAAACATGGAAGGGGGTTACAGCAGTTCACCATCGATCAATGGCAAACACTGATGGCAAGAGGACGTGGAAAAGGATGAAAATCCTCGCAAGGGTTCAAAAGTGCTTGGCATAAGTTTTAACAAAGTGTCTTTCCATGCTGAATTCTTTGCAAAATGCACCGAGATGGACATTGCTGACATGCATGGATTTTCAAGAAACCAGAAACTCAAGAAACGACCACAAATTGAAAGAATGAAGAGTAGTTCTGGTACTACACGTAACAAAAGAATACAAGAAGTCATTGGAATAGCATTATGTGATTGTATTTCAAAGAAAACTATACTCTAAAATTATTTCAAAGAATACATGTACTCTAAAGAATACACCAAAGAATACATGTACTCTAAAGAATATTTCAAAAGAATACTCCAAAGAATATTCCAAAAATATTCTAAAGAATGTTCCAAAGAATACTTTATCTCCAAGGAATACTCCAAGGATTTCTTCAAAGAATACTCCAAAGAATATTTCAAGGAATACTCCAAAGAATATTTCAAAGAATACTCCAAAGAATATTTCAACGAATACTCCGAACTTCAAAGAATATTTCAAGGAATACTCCAAAGAATATTTTAAGGAATACTCCAAAGAATATTTCAAAGAATACTCCAAAGAATATTTCAAAAAATACTCCAAAGAATACACCAAAGAAACTTGACTTTTTAAAATTTACATAGCTTTGCCGAAGAGGTTTGTAGTTATAGAAATTCTTCACCGTTTTCTGCTAGCCCATGACTTAATTTGAAACAGATATTTCGGTAGAATATTTTGCAGTAACTAAGCTATCTAATCATAATCATAAAACAACTTGTAAACCATTAAGCTAAATGTACACAAAAGAGCAATTAATTGACGATTAGGCACGCGAGACTCTGCCGCGTCCATTCAATAGGATGACCATTTTGAAATTTAAAAGATTCACCTTAGTCACAAAGGATGGCATCGTGGCATTTAACTCGGTCTCTCCTAGCATTCATAAAATATAGAAAAGTTGCAGTTTGCCAACTGGATCAATGGAATTACACTAATGTCGTGTTTGCCAACTAGCCTCGAATGAGGAGCCTAAACCCCAGAATTAGCATGCATCGATATTTCATAAAATGTGTGTGTCTGCTATGGAAATCCTTGGCAGAATTCCACTGTTTTTAGTATTCTAGTGGAAATCTAGCCATGATTTTCCAGAAAATTATATCCGCAGTCGCACCCTTTGTAGCAAAACGTGTTTTTTGAAGCATTTTAATTGGTCCAAAGTCCACTAATACGTTTACCAAAGCGTTGTTATACTGCCTCTATTAAACCGATGAATATTTCATCTCTATTCAACTAAATAAGATCTTCGGTAAAGGGTAGCCTAATTATTCAATAATTCAATTGAATGAGAATTGAACGAAAATGTATCCCTTATATAGAATTTTTTCTAATTCCTTGCATTAATTAAAACCATAAACAACTACAACTCGTATTAGAGGCTAAATTGTGATAATACAGAAATAAGATAAGTACATTTTTTTACCACATTTTGAGTAATTCATGGATTCAGCACACAAATTCTGCATACTAATAATGCACATTATCACGACTGGATGATCACCGTTTTCGTTGCATAATATGCGAGACATGGGCTGGGAAATCCGCCAACATAATTCAACGTAAATTATCGTCATGATTTCAAAATAAATCGTGAGATAATACAAACATGCATATGTGTACATGTACATGTATCCTAGACGGAGAAATGAGAACTAATGCTGTATATACAAGGTGATGTGGACATTTTTGTCCAGCTAGCATTCACGAATTCTTCTGAAATTTTAAAAGCTTTTCTTACTTACATACTGGCAGATATAAGCTTCCAAGAAATGATGAAGATTTGTATGTATCAATTTGAGGAAATAAAGAAGAGTAAATAAAGAAAAAAAATCTTCAGAATGTATAGGTTTCTATGAATAAGTCTAGGGAATTGATGGTTTCTCCAGGATGAAAGCATTGATGTATAGCATGATTGAAATCCATAGAGGATGATAAACAGAAGTAAAAGCAACGATTTTTCGCTCAATTATCAGTGTACCTTGTTAGTATATTGAAATTAGGCACTTAAGAGCATTACGAATCAGGAATTGTCAAGGGGGAAGAAACGTTTACCGCAAGACATGCGAACTTCTAATGTCTAAAAGCTGCATGAGGCTTAATCGAAAGGTTTGCAAAAAATTAAACTCAAGAAATGTACTATTTCTCATATTTTTATACTGAAAACGTTGGGTTAAACGTTAACCTATTTTTATTGCATGGGTTACAGATAATTAACTCAGTTTTGGGTTAAATTTCTGGGTGTAACCCAAGAATAAGTACAGGTAAATTGCTATATGTAACCAAATCAGTTGGGTTATTTCATGTCTATATACATTACTTAAGAAAGTTTAATACTATTATAAGTTTGTCTATTTGATTACATATAAATTAACCCCCAACCATCCTTCATATAGGGGGAGGGGGAGAGCAACTGCGAAAATACAAAGTAAGCCTATAAATTCTTACATGTTTTTTTCATATGGAGTATGGTTTTTTCCAGTTTACTACAAATAATGTACATATATATATATATATATGATTTTACGAGAAATGATATACTCACTTGGAGAAAATATAAAACTTGATGTAGACCTACTTTTAATTTTAAAATTAACCCCTCACTTCAATTTGGATATGAAAATCACCATAAAATAACAACAGTTAATTAACCATTACACAAGGTTGGGTATAAAGTTGCCCAATTATGAGTTGAGGCGTCTTTTCTTTAGGTACCCGCGTTAGCTCGTGGTAGCACGCGTGACGTCACAAACACACAAACACGCAGGACACCTCCGGACCGTGGTAGCGTGTTTGCTGCTACCACGCTACCCGTGACGTCACAAGCAGAAACGAAAAGGCGAGTGGTAGCGTGCGGTACCTAAAGAAAAGACGCCTTTGATTATAAATGGCTCGAAGCTCACATTTACCCTATTCTGGGCATATTTTAACCAAAACCTGTGTTGGTAAAAGCGACCCAACACTGAGTAACTGTAACTCAACTTTGGGTTACACTTAAATTTAACCCAATGTTCACCCATAGTTGGAATCTACATTTTTAGCACTACAGCATTGGGTTAGATTTGGGATAAATTTTAACCCATCGTTTTTGCATACAACTTATTTTCATATTGGGGCCACTATGGCGTAACCCCTGGAAACCCATGAACCCCTGGAAACTATGAACCCACTGGAAAAGTCCCTTTGGTCAAGATCCTTTTTAAAACGGCCAAATAAAATTGAACTATGCGTGTCACCTTATACATGTAGATGCAAAATGCTTAAAAACTAATAGCACGCCTACTGCATAAGAATTTATCGGTTTTTAATGCGTCTATGGATTTCTAGAACAATATTGTAGAATACACAGTCATATTAATTCGTTCCAAGAATTTTTCATTAGGTCTCGTTGCCATACATCACATTTAGTGGACAAATCGTAATTTTCTCCTTTCACTTTCGTATAATGCGCAGTGCGTGACTGGATAAGCATACCTTCAGGAAATGAAAAGTCCGATATGTCGATAAATGTTCTGACATTTTCACTGGGATGCCATTATTATTTCAATGAAAGAAATGTTAAAAAAATTGGAAATAACACCATGGTTGACCAGCATCGGTTGACCCACTTTCTCAAACCACCTCGACACGTTTTAATGTATGTAACAAAATGTCACACACGTTGCGGTTATCTTTTCTATAAAGCCAAATTTACGAGACCTTGTGTTTTAGTATTACATTAGTATTTTTTAAAAACTTTGAATATTATGATCCTATCTTAGCTGAAATCCTAGTCAGTAACTGGTCGTATTACTAACCTAAACGAGTGGTTTCCTGCTCAAATATGGTTTAATAAAACCGGGTGGATTAATCTGTCATCCATGCACACGCGTTATTTCTTGCTCATATTAAATGACGACAAAACCACTTTCAATGTTTGCTTTAATTAGCGTTCTAACCTAATTGCTAAAATATCCCACGTTATTAATTTAGGCTTATAATTGATTTTTTTTTTTTTTTTTGCTGTCAGAAACGTCCAATTGCTTGGCTTCTGAATCGACTCCAGAAGTGGCTTTCGATCGATGTGTAATATTTTTGTAGGTGCATATATGGAAGCGTAAAATTGCCAATTGTTTTTTTAACAAGGTCTTTGTTCTTCGTAAGCCTTTAATTGATCTTGACAATTAAGTAACACCCGAGTTAATATCACCAGCACATATATGATATAGCTATACTCCACAAATGACAAAATAGTGTCGCGATGAATTGCTATTCTTACTTATTGCGGGATAAAATTGCACGTACAGTACTTTATAAATGAAGAGTCATAAGCTGGCTACAGACTGCCATCACGTCACATGAGCGCACGAGATAACTCGCATGCTCATGCCACGTGAAAAATAGCCGAATATTTCTACGTGATGTGGGGAGCGTGACGTGATAACAGTGTGAGCCCCGTGCATGCACGCCATAACGTGCGCTCATGTGACTTGATGGCAGTTCATGAATCATTCTAGAATGAAGCAGTTCTTTAATCGCTGATAGCACTATGTTTTTACCCTTAGAAAAACAAGGTACAATATTTGAATTACTGTAATACCATGTAGGGAATTAAGCTATATTCAGGTCTACTAATGGCACAAGAAGAACGAATGCTTTCAAAACAAACATTATTGATGCTTGTATACAGTGTTACAAATTTATAAAATAGCGTCATGCTTTACATAGAAAAATTTAATTTGGATTTTACAAAGAACAATTTTACTTTCATTTAGAATATGAAAATGGAGGGTCAAATGCAACTTTTATAGCAACTTCTACAACAATGTCCAAGATGGTTTAGTTTCATTTATATGATGGAGTTTTATAACTGCACACCAGTTGAAAAGCCACTAACCTTCACACAGTTTTTAAAATAATACAGTATAAAAAAACGTAGTTTTTCGGGGAAAACCTTTTAATGTAGCCAGCAAGTACTGGCAGGAAATTCACCTTTGACCCACCCCGCATTGCCACTATAGAATCT
>JAQGCC010000415.1:0-38128 GCA_034698905.1 Xestoiulus laeticollis
ATGCTAGGTCCTCGTACATTCCATTTGTTCCTAACAGTTTCCAAAATTAAATTAAAAAATAATTTAGAAAAAAAGGCATATTCTGGTATGCAACCCTCATAAGTAGTCAAAATAAAATTGTGTGGCCTACCTTCATTTTCATACAGCTTGAGTTTCTCAGGGCTAGTTCTTGTGATACTTCCGTGGAGGTCCGATGGCAGAGGTTGCAACCTGTCGTCCAATTTCTCATTGTCTTCATTGGTTTCCGCAGAAGCTCTTTCGAATATCTGCGTTACTTCCTCTAAATTGATGCTCTTGATGTCGTTGTACAAAAACTGTTTCTCATCTTGGTTTAACGATGGCCAAAACTGCACAAGATGGTCTTGTCCAAACTGCTTCAGTTCTTGCTGGAGTCCTGCCACATCCATGATCCAATCTTAATTTAGTTTATCTCTGATTAAACTTAGCTGTCGACTGGTACGATTGCAGACTAGTTAATTTTTTTTAAAAAAAAAGCTGATAACCAGTTGAAATGCACTTTCTATTCTTTCCCAGGGGTGAATGTTTCGCTCGTATATAGTTAATAAAGTGGGAAAGAAAAAAAAAATTGGCACCGAAGTGGAAAAAAACGAGTATTCTAGCTGTCCTAGTTATTGGTATGACCAATTTTTTTTAAATCAATTTATGCTTTCGCTGGAGTTTTACTTCTTTTGTTTACTTTCACCCGAGTGAATGCTTTCGAAACGAGTTTTTCCTCAATCTCTTCCAATGTCCTATGACCCTATGAAATAAAAAAAGCAGAAATTTGGCATATTAGTTGAATCGTGCAATGTAGGCTCGAGAATTAGTTTTTCAGGTTAGTTTTTTTTTCAAAAGAAATTTTTTCACTGATACGCTCCAGGGGTTAAAAACACGGTTTGATAAACCACTATCTAGTTTAAATTTTAATGTAATTTATATTTCATAAATAGTACAACGCACACTTATCTCTCCAACTTTTTTTTTTCTTCTTCTGCAATTGTAGTTTCATACTATCACTATACTTTGAATAACGTTCATGCTATTGGAATTTCTCATGCTCTATTTAGATTACAAAAAAAAGTCGCCACATACACCTCTACTGAAACCATACTTATATGGGATATATTTTTTTTGTATACGATTTTTTTTTAAAAAAAAGCTCATACGATTAAAAAAAAATAGGTATACGTTCAGCCAAACTCAAAATTCATATAGTTATTTTTTACCTGGGGTGATAAGTTAAAATTAAATGCGGAAGTCCATGCATTCTCATGTTATGGAAACATATGCTCCCTATAGGAATTTCCGTGTCCCAAAAGTTCAATTACATGTACATGTACATGGTCATTTCATTTTTCTGTAGAATTAGAAATAAGAGTATAAAAAACTTACTACAGAGTCATTCGCCTTTAGCACGAAGGTAAACAAGAGGTGTACAAGGGTTGAATGAGACCGAACGGTGCGAACCAGAGGCAGCTCAACCACTGACTGAACCTACTTCCACACTTTACTCCACACTTATAGCAAATGCCGAGAGAGTGAGTTTTGGTATACAGAGAGAGAAGAGATAAAAGTCAGCCTACGTGCAAACGTAGGTTGTTGCAAAGTCTGACACCTATATTATTGTATACGGCATCGAATCAATTCACAGGTATGCCAGTTCGTAACACGAAACGAAGGATATTCTGGTGTAAAAAACCTTGCCGGACCAGTTTGTTAGACTTTTCCAAGTGAGAATGGACTTGAAATTAAGTGGGGCACAGTGACCCGTTTGCTTACTTATGTGATTCTCAACTTGCATTCTCTATACGTTGTCTAGTATAAAAAGGTGCAACCATCGCTTCCATGGTAGCCCATCGCCCTACTTGCTAATAAATATTAAAATGCAAGCTGGCAACAAATTTAATTATTCCAATTGACTAGCGGCTGTGTAGAAGTAGGTATAGTTGGGATTTTTTTAAATATGGGATGTAGTAGTCTTGAGAATGAGATTATTGAGAATACATTATTAACTGCTTGGATCTTTGTTGAGAAGATGTGAAAAATGTTGTGAAGGGTCAACAGTTTTTCAAAAAATTTGTGAGGTTTATGTAAGGGCATCCTGTTGTAGGTGGATATAACCCTTTCGTGCCAAATGGGACATCTTGTGTCCCAGTTGAAAATTCAAAAAAATCCCAATGGGACAATAATGTCTCATGCAAAAAATATAAGACACGAAAGGGTAAAAGAGACATTTTTTTGTAAAATATCGGAATCGATAAAACTTGATTTTTGCAGTGAAGGTGCTAAACATGTTGTGAAGGGTCAAGTTTTTCAGAATATTTGTGATAGGATTATGTAAGGGCATCCTGTTGTAGTCAAAAGTGTTCAAAGTGTCAATTCTAGTAAAATATTGGGATCGATATTTGAACGGCAAGGCTGCTTTTTCAGATTTCAAATGATCAGACTTTCAAATTTTTGAGATAAGTGAAAATATCTTGGAAAAAAATGAACTTCTGGAACAGTTTTTTTTCTCAAAATCTTAAGCCATCCAAAAGAAAGTTTTGAAATATACTAAAATGATTTCAATACGGATGGCTTACACTAAATTGACACAAATAGTTTTCATGGTATTTTTATCCTGTCGTAAAACAAGAAGTCCAGTATTAAAATTGATAGAAAAAATACAATCATATTTCAAGACTTACACTCGTCCTTTGCATTTTCAATGGCTCTCTCTCACAAAAAATTACCGCCATATTAATCTAGTATATACTTTATATAGTTAAAAAAATATAAATTTTAGGTTTATTTTACAACGAATTTTTTTGCGGAAATTTGACACCAATTTCAAGCATAATTCCCGATATTTTCCAGACGATTGAACATCTTGCTTTCATAACAGCTACACCAGAAATGACACAATAAGGTATACGTTTGTAAGTTGAAATTGATAGAAATTTAACAATTTTTTGGCTATATACGCCAAAAAAAATACTGTTTGAGATACCCACCTAGAACACTTAGTTTGAAAACCAGGAAACTTCTGTAACAAGGATAGGAAAAAAACACGTCCCTTTAATTTTTTTAATAGCAAAAAAGTTCAACAAGCACACCTTAACGTTGGTCCTTATCTGATAAACCACTGGAAAATTTAGTAAATCAAAAACTCATATTTTGGAATGGAAATTCTGCCTTAGGCAAGTTGATTATGATAGTAACAAAAACCCAATGTTTTATTGCTACTGGTGTTATTTTCGAGATAAGATAACAATTTAGATTGTAAATGCTTCCAATGCATAAACAAAACAGCTGGGCCTAAGAAAGTATCAATAATTTGTGTATGCTCTACAACCCTTTTTGTAATTTTTAATTGAAGAACATTGGACTTGGTCCTTTTTTAAAATTACTAAAGTTATCTATACCGAAGTAGTTTTTAAAATCTTATCATCCTCAGTTTATTTAGGGATGGACTGATACGAATACCACTTAAATTCCAAAAAATTACATGAAGATTAACTGATAAACGATGCAACGTTAAAACAATTTCACAGAATAACGTCAAAATTTAGTATACAATTTTTGAGGAATTCACTCGACTATATCGTGATATCCTGATCTAGTTACACGTGCAGGCTGGTCAGCAAACCAGATTCAGGAAGAGTTCCAAAAGTTGTATTGTCTCAAATTCCCTATAGTTTCACTCTCCATGGCCCTAAGCAAAAATTGGGAACGTGCAATACTAAAAACCTGGGCATTCTCGGTGACCTCATTACTTCAAACAACACGTTGTTAATTCTCATCTGCCCTGGTTTTCAAAGCAAAAGAAGAGAAAAAAAAAACATTATGCAACACTTGACTACTTTTAATGATCTGAAACTTAAATCGTTTACACAAGTGGTTTTTCCCCAATTATTTTGATATTAAGTTTATTTATGATTTGCTGCTGATTTGCTGCTAACATGCAAATTGCTTATCCTATTCTACCTGACCGATTATTTTCAACTGGAACTGATATAAAACAGATTGTAACATTGTTAACAATTTATTAATAACACATTCCAAAATTCCTAAATACAGTAAAACCTGCTAAAGGTGATCACACACAAAAATTGCCAAATTCGGTTGCTGCATACATGTGGTCACTATACAGAGAATTTTTATGAAGGAAAACATACATTTTTGCACTAAAACCAATTTATGGAAAGTGGTCCCTTTACCAGTTTTTACTATATACTAATCACGAGCACATCCACATATTTCCATACAAAACGATTGTTCCAATTAAACCAAGACCGTTTTTCAGCTATTAGTTTATCATGTGATAATGTAGTCATTTTAAGAAAGCTTACGATCATTTTCTTCATTTTAGACAAACTTTTTTAAATTTAATTTTAAAAATAATGGCAAAAAATACTAGGATATGTATTAATGCTGCAATAATGTTTTTAGTACCCCATAATCTGGGAATTACGGTCTATTTAACTAGATTACGATGATGTTCTGCTCTAAATCAATCATAATCTTATTTAATTGAGGGAAAAATAAATATTTTTGTTTGATTTTTAAATCTCATAAATTGCAGATAATATCAGGGTGATATCAAATGTCCTCAATATATATGACGGGGGTTAAATATAAAACAATCACCTGCTAACACTACATTTGTAAGGATATAAGAACCACTTTGATTTGAACAAAACTCGTATTTTCTTACTATCCTGATCGCAATCTTGAGTTTGAGTTTTAAGGGCAAGCCAGGCTTGGCCCTAACTCGTATGTACAAATGTATAGGCCCTCTGACAGGAACGTGGACAAGAATTATACATGTAGACCCTTGGACGGTTTAGCAGATCATAAACAAATCCTATTCATTTTCAATTAAGATAATTTTTTGTGTTGCTTTTGGATGTATTAAATATATAATAATAATAGGGCAAACAATTTTAAGACCAAAATGAGATAAAATGCTAATGATTAATTTTAACAACATACAGTTAAGTACTGTAATTTGAACATACATAGGGTAATAGACCTGTAATGACCTCAATTAAGGTTTTAGAAGTATCCACATATGAATTGCTTAAGGCTCTCATCAGGGGAAATTCCCTATGGCAATTTCTATGCTTGAGTTGACGAGGAGATTTCCTATGTTAAGTTTCAATTTAAGTGAGGTCCTCCCATTTTCCAATAAAATTTGAGGCCCCATTGGCCCTCGCACATAGGGCCTGCCTCTATGTTACAAAAATTCAAAGTGCATTTTTAATTTTAGAAATAAAAATGGTCCTGTTTCTGAGTGATAGGTCTCGTATGTTGTTCATAAAATTTTTAATTTACTTAATTATTTTTGCAATTCAAATGTGTATGCATTTTAAATTTTATTTGAAATGAAAATAGGGAAATTGAACAAATATAGAAAACATATCGGAATAAATTACTTATCATATAGGGAATTATTTGAGTATATAATTCAATATTTGCATCAGGAATCTCCATATTATAACATATGTATAGCATTTTTCATCATGGCTCCCACATACAAAAATTCTACTGTACAGTATGTCAGGTACAGTTATCCTGGAGAAATGTATCGCTTGCAATCAAATAAAAATCAATACATGATTTTGGAGATAAAATTTGTGAAATACGAGCATTTTCAAGAGGTAAAACCTAATTTCTAACGTTAGACCTTTAAAATTAGCCCTATAAAAAAATTAATAGGGAAATGTCTGTGATTACCAAGGTTAATTATGGCATTAGCGATCCATAATACAGATTGACCTACTTCCGTTCTTAGCAGTAGGCCTTGAGATCATATTGTTAGAACGTTTTAAATTATTTCGGTCTACAAAATCTCCGTGCACAAAATGCACAAGAATGTGGGTCTAACATGGAAAAGTGTTTCAAGGAAATTAAGGAGGGAACATAGATAAGGTAGACGGTGGACATATGGAATGTTACTTTGAGCCATTTAATTGGCAGTACGTGCTTTTAAAAAAAAATCACACCTTAATGGCTTGGACTTCCAATAAGTTTTATTAAAATTTTTGTCATGTGTCTAAGTTGAATAGGTTTTCCTAACGAATATTAATATAGAAATTCCCATGCAGTCAATAAAATGTTACAAAATTGTCATTATACATTGTATGTGAAAAAAAAAAGTCATACAATATTTTATAATTGTTAAAATTATAATTTCAGAGTTTGTAGTTTCAATGGAACTTCAATGAATTTGGCTTGATTTTCAAAATATAGACCTTCCATTTTTTATGTTCTCTTATTTAAATATATGAACTGGAAAATCGTGATGAATAGCAATGATGGATTTTTTCTGTGAATTAATTATAGCTGTTCTCCTTGACTAATTTCTATGATATGGGTATTTTAAATTTCACGAATGAATGTGCGAATATGTAGAGCTCAATTATTCACGTTTTATATAAAGAAAACACTTGAAATCTCCATTTACAAGTTTTACACAAGAGGGGTTCTTGAGAAAATGGAACAACCACCAGACATTTACCTCATTTTCTTGGAATTCGTTTTTTTTTTTTTGCTTTCAAATTACAATGTACCCTTACCTGTAAATTTACCTATGGTTGTAAAACCTACCGGTAATTTTTGTAAAAAAAAGTTTAATACAATTTTAATAAAAATTAATGTGCCTTTAGATTACTTGTATGGATGGGTCAAAAATGTGAGGAGGTCGCAGAACCAAATACTTTATGAAACGATTTGATGTGTGATCAGAATCAGAACCACAATTCAATCATGAATTGTCGTTTAATGATCACAAATTAGTCGCAATTTAAAAAAAAAATGATTCATTCTTTTATGTTTTTAAAAAAGGTATGCCAGAAAAAAAATTACAATGACGAATTTTCTTCTGAATATAGTTTTATGTAATCATGGTTCAATTTTCTCATTTTTGCTATCATTAGTATAAATGTAACAATTTATTCTCCTTTATTTAATCTGTCAAAACTTTAAAGACCATTAGCTCGACATCCAATCATCAAAAACGAAAGTTTGACAATTATGTTTTAGATAATGTAGGTTCACGAATTTCACGTGCATATTGTTTTAGATGAAAAAAATACAGACAAATTTACGTAATCTCAGAGCGGATAAGGGCATGTTTCCATAACACGCATAGTCTAACGGGGCCAATTATAAAACAGCATTTACATGTATAAAGAGGGAAATTCTGCTGACAACTCGTTGTGACGTGTTTCCCAAACAAGAACCTGACTGCTCTGCGCCTCCGTAAACAAAAATTTGTCCGAATGCAGACAATTATGTGCTCAAGATTAGACACTTTTATCTTCTTTTTAACCATATATGTCTAAGTTCGTAGTGAAGGAGGCTGAGAGGACTCAGAGGAGCCAATTTTATGTTTGAAACCGACACAACAAGCTATATAGCTAATCATCAAAACTAATAGATGAAGCGTCATTACAACATATAATCATTGACATCCAATCATCAAAAACGAAAGTTTGACAATTATGTTTTAGATAATGTAGGTTCACGAATTTCACGTGCATATTGTTTTAGATGAAAAAAATACAGACAAATTTACGTAATCTCAGAGCGGATAAGGGCATGTTTCCATAACACGCATAGTCTAACGGGGCCAATTATAAAACAGCATTTACATGTATAAAGAGGGAAATTCTGCTGACAACTCGTTGTGACGTGTTTCCCAAACAAGAACCTGACTGCTCTGCGCCTCCGTAAACAAAAATTTGTCCGAATGCAGACAATTATGTGCTCAAGATTAGACACTTTTATCTTCTTTTTAACCATATATGTCTAAGTTCGTAGTGAAGGAGGCTGAGAGGACTCAGAGGAGCCAATTTTATGTTTGAAACCGACACAACAAGCTATATAGCTAATCATCAAAACTAATAGATGAAGCGTCATTACAACATATAATCATTGGCGTCACAATATAGAATATCACAAACTCGGACACTCGGACAGTCCACTCAAGTCTCCGTCAACTAATCAAAAACTTATTTTAGGGTGACAGAATTCCCATTGTGAGATCACCAAATATTGAATTCGTGAACGTGTAATTATAAAAAGATGTCAATTAACTGCTTTGCACGTACTAAGTACATGTATTTAAATGAGATTTTCGCAGTTTTAATACGCTGCACCTTCACTATTTAAATTTGAACAATACTTGAAATTGTGAAATGTTGATTTGTATCAAATCATCGACTTTCCAAGAATTTATTTTCTAGTTTAGTATTTGTCAATAATATATTGAAGTATTTTATTATATTAGGAAGATGGGCGTGGCATTTCTAACAAAATAAGCAATATATACTATACCGCGTAATGATATACATGTATAATAAACAAAAACAAAATATACAATCGGAATATTTTGATAACTTTCATTCAAGGAAAAAATGATAACCGATATGCTTGAATTGAAATTGATTTAATTCAATTTAATTTATAATCAATCAAATTGATTGCAAACCGGTACCCATGCATATTACACGCACATCATTTCTCAGAATAAACATGCACGTTGTCGACAATTCTCAATATTGCCGAACAGCTGTTGTAATACATGTACATAAATTAATTATTATGAAAAAAATTAATTATCAAGGTTAATGAATTGCATCCAATGATACAGAATATCATATTTGCAGCCCACCTTAAAATTTGCATGATAAGAGTGATATGCCGTCTGCTACCATTATTCATTTTTAAATTTTAACAAAATGGGGCGAACAATTGTCTTAATAATTTAAGGAACTAGAACAATTTGTATCTTACCCTTTTCGTTGGCATTTTTGGAATGAGGATCTCTAGAACATTTTCGGCTGCCACGAAATCATCATTTTCATTTTTGCTGATTTTGTTTTAAAATACTGCATTGTGGGAATCATTGCACTGATGCCAAGTTACGGGTCGTTCATTTGTTGCATTTTCCGGCAACATCGATTTTTAATATTAGTGATTTTTTATAAAACATTAATTTTGAAGCATAAATATATTTTTATTAAAATGTTCGGGACCAAAAAGTTATCATGTTTTTTTTAAATATTCCAGCTTATTTTTAGTTAATTATGTTTGAATGTAGGTACAAAATTTGTCCAAGTTAAGTTGTAACATTGCCCTAACGGAGAGATCATGTTGACTTCGCCATTTGTATTTCACGTAATTTCGGGATGTTAAATTACTCTTTACATTTTGATAGATTGTTTATTAGATATTATTCATTTGTACTTTATTAAGCGGCATATTAATCTAGCATAAACTGTAAATCATAATCTTAAAACAATGTCTACCCCATCGTCGGAAGAACCTCAGAAAAGCAAGAAACCTTCTAGTAAGTTGTCCCGTTAGCAAGTATTTTGGGTCTTGTCTGTAACGAACAGCTATGACTTTGTTAAATAATCGATTGTAATAAAAAAATATCTGTGTTGCCAGACTTGAACTTCTATCACGTTTGCAAATTACAATAGATGTAGCGTTAAATGGAATGGGCATGTTGCTTTTTTGCGTGACGCAGGGGTGTGGTCGACAGAATTTCATTTAGGTACGGCATCATGCATGCATTTTTGTCATGGTTCAGTGCTTGTAAATTTCCTGCATATTACACAAATTTGTAATCAAAACATGTGTTGAATAGAATTTGCTAGTTCGGGTTATATTGTAGCGCGTAGTTGTCATACTTTTTAAGGAAAATAATTTGAGAAACGTATCATGTTAATGGATCCAAGAGATGCATTTCATCAATCCTGTGTTTTCATTCATTTACACATGGGGGGGAAGCATAGAAATTTACGTTTAATTGCCTTTGGACAGTGTTGTTATGAAATTGTATTTGCAGTGGACCTTTCCTTCCCACCCAACAGCATCGATAGGCTATAGCCTAAACTCGTAGCCTAAGTTCATGCTTTTCGCCCTCATATTTCCCTAGTCGTCACTTATGACCTTGCTTAACTTTGGCTGTTACTTAGGTAAAAGGCTCATAATAACCTCTTGAACAAGCCCCATACTTTTATTGTTAAATTTCAAAAGCCATTTTCTCCATAACTTACAAAAATAAATTGAGTTTAGGACCCCCTATTCATCACGTTTTGGTGAATCCAGCTGGCCATTTCATCAAATTCAACAACAAACTTATAATTGCATATTTAAAATGGGGGTGTCTATGATGGGGCGCTATATATTTGTCCCCTAGCGTCCAAATTGATGCTTCTACAACCACTCAAAAACATTTAAGAAATAACTGGAGGAAATACATAAACAAACACATGTTTACCTCATCAAAGCGATTATTAATGACAGCATAATGTGCAAAACTCCTTGTGTCTGTTGATAAAGGAATAGCAGTGCTTTACATCAGATTGTCATGTCAGCTAATAACCACTAGTGCAAATGCTTTGGTGTTGTTTGTCGACTATCTGTGGATGGATTTTCAAATGAGCATCCCCTCAAAGTAGGTGGCATCTCTGACACTTTTTAAACGCTAACAAATAAATAGTTCCATTTTCATGTAAAACATAAAAACGTGATGACATAATGTAAACATGCTAGTTATACAAGCTGTCATCAGCATTGGCCTTCAGTCTGTGTCGTTTTTGCCATGCCGCCCTGAGTACGATGATAAGATTGCCCAGAGAAAGAGTAGTTGTACCTTCTGAAATTTCACTCCTGTTAAAATGCCGATCTGTAATTTTATTGCTGCATTTCAGCAAGACTTTTTTGATGGTGTCAAAATATGGCCGCATTTGGAGTAAAATGCCACAAGGTAGTGTTTGATAATTGGCAATTATACCGAATTAGTGCATATATAACCAGTGAACACTTTGTTCGTGGTCGTAATGGCTGTGGCAAAATGGTGATATGCCTAATGAGCGGGATAGCCAAGTCACTTCATCAATTGCTGTGAAATCGGCCTTTAGCACTACATTTCCGCCATGACCAAGTCGTTTTATTCCATAAACATGTCTCTCAACATGTAAAAGGGATGCGGTCATGGTGCAAATGGAATGCTAGACTCGTGTGCCGCTATGAGTGCTGAGCCAGAGAAGAAAGAATTAGCAATATTTTGATAATAAGTTTATGGTGTTTAATAAAGCTATCTTTCGAAATTTTATTGCTGGAGGATTTATGTCCTGTTTGATGCCGCTGTTTTTTTTTTTTTTTTTTTTGCATGATTGGGCATGCTTATCAGTACGCTATACAAAATTTAGTTATGTTCCGAAAAAGTTTTTAGATTCATGTTCTAGAGCTACTGCGTGTGAGTCCTGTAGTTCCATAATGTGCCACAACACATCATGGAACAGTAGATAAGGAGTAAATAATTGGAAGTTTATTACATTTTTGAGTGAAAAATTGTGGAACTTTCATCAACGCATAAGAATTAATGAAACTGTTGGATCTATGAGCACTGTATCCTAGTATTTAATACCTTGATTTCTGATTTGCAAGTGTATTATGGAGATTTATTGCCGATTTTGTAAGTATAACAAGCTATTCCTAGGATAACTGTGATTAAATTAGAAGACGTGTAAAATTTGAAAATTGACAGCCACTGGCAGTAAATGAAAATAACATAAATGCTATATTTATTTCTCCAATCTTCATGCGCAGGAATATTATTACCAATTTGTGAAAAAACACCTAAAATTTATTTTGTTTATCACATGTCTCTTCTCTTAAGTTATTTATTTTTTACAGACAGCAATTTCAAGCAGCAGCGCCTCAAAGCATGGCAACCCATTCTGACTGCTGGTACTGTATTGCCTATGTTTTTTGGAGTTGGGATAGCGTTTATTCCAATTGGTATAGGCCTTCTGATCTCCTCGAATATGGTAACTTTAGCATATTGAAAAATTATGAGTTTGTGACTGTGATCTCAGAGATGGCATTGCGATTTCTCAGCCCTTTCTTTTAACCTTGTATAGGTTCAAGAATATGTTCATGATTATACATCTTGCACAAATTTAAACGGTGAAATGTGTGCAGAGGTTATAAAACAATCAAATGCGCTGCCTTGCATTTGTACGATGAGGTTCAATTTAACTGAAACGTTTAAGGTAAATGTCTCATCTTCTTAAAATGTGGAAAATAATGCAGGTTGTTGGTAATGTTTAAGAACTACAGATGCAATGCTATTATTTTTAGGGAGATGTTTACATGTACTATGGCCTGAGCAATTTCTATCAAAATCATCGGCGGTATGTAAAATCAAGGGATGACAACCAACTTTTGGGAAATTTAGATTCAAAAATGAGCGAATGCGATCCCTTTGCATATTTGGAACCTGCCGTTCCCGGTGGTGAAAAGACTCCAATAGCCCCTTGCGGCGCCATTGCCAACAGCCTCTTTAATGGTGATTTACAATTTTTTTTATTTAGGAGCCTAGTTTACGATTTAAGGAGCCGTTCGAGAACTTTCAGAACGCTCTCTATTTCGTCTTATTATGAATCCGTGACGTAATTTACTTATCGTTTTGCAGATACATTAACCCTAAAGTACGTCTTGGCGGATCAGACTGTGACGACCGTACCTGTTATCGACACTGGCATTGCTTGGCCAACTGACAAAAACGTTAAATTTAGAAATCCATCCGGAGATCTCGAATCTGGTAATTACATTATAATATCTAAAATTGCATAATATGCCTACATCCCTATATACATGATGAAAATGCTATAATACACCCTCAGGGGTTTATTTAAAAACAAGGAACATTGACCCGGGGTTTATTACTTTTATTTCCTCAAAGATACGTTGTCAATAAATTAAAAATGACAAAAACTTACCATAAACAAACTTCTAGGCAACGGTTCTCAAACTTTTTGCCGCGGCTCCCTTTTTGTCTAAACAAATATTCATGGCACCCTTAAAGCGGTTTAAATACTTAGGAAAAGAGGAAAAAACAGTGCAAATTTAATGCGCAGTTGTCTTTAATACAATGAATGAAATTGTTTGGATGAATTTTTCATTATTTCATTTATGTTAATGGGAAATTTAGTTAAAGCCACGACACCCGATTTGAGAACCATCCCCGCTGCTCTTCGGTACCGGCATTTTATTTGCCTAATAAAATTGGTACAGAAATATTACGAATTACAGTTTATTAAAAATTACACTGAACGACTCGAGATTATTAGAGTATTTACAGTATGTTAGAACCTTGTTAATCCTCGGATTAAGCCCTTAGGGTTAAAGGGCCATCCGCAAAGGACGTCTGTTAATTTAGTAAGAATTTAAACCCCCTTTTTTGGACGTCCAAGACTACAATGAAAGTTATTAAAATAATAAAAAAACAAGTGTTAGATATAAGCATTGTTATTACAGTAATTTCAATTCATATTTGATGAAATTCGAAATTGTGGAGAAACTTCATGAATTTGTGATATATTGCTTGCAACTTGTTAAAAAAAAATTATACTGAAAAATCGTTAACAGTTCTCTTGTATACATAATGTAAAAAAACATACAAAACTACAATATACATATTTTACTCTTTAGCATTCAGCGATTTTGCCCATCCAATAAATTGGAAAAAGAATGTCACTCAATTGGATCCAGAGGATCCTTCCAACAATGGCTTTCAAAACGAGGACTTGATTGTCTGGATGAGAACAGCTGCTCTTCCCACTTTCCGCAAGCTCTATCGTCGTGTTGATCATACGGCGGCAATGTTCAAGGATCAGTTGCCAAGCGGTGTTTATGAGCTTACAGTCGTGTACCGTATCCTATAATGAAATTTTTCAGTAGATTGAAGTTTAGGCAGTTGTATCTATGGATTTCATTTAAGAGGGTTGCATCCCAGAATAAGCCTTATTTTCTAAATTGTTTTTTAATTTAATTTTGGAAACTGTTAGGAATAAATGTTATGTACGAGGACATAGCAATTTGCCAGACTCTCTACAATTATAAACTTTACAGACATATTTCCGTGAAATGGAATATGCATGTACATAAACAAAAAATTTAAACAAATAATAGAATATTTATATTGGGTCCTCGTACATTCCATTTGATCCAAATAGTTTACAAAATTAATTTAGGAAAAAAGGCTTATTCTGGTATGCAAGCCTCTTAATTCCCTTGCTGTTCAGTTAACCTTAACTGCACGTTCTAGACTATCCCGTGACACAATTTCAGGGGACCAAGAAGATGATTTTGTCTACCACATCGTGGTTGGGTGGTAAAAACCCCTTCTTGGGTATAGCCTATATCGTCGTAGGTTGCATATGCTTAGTTTTGGGGTTCGTATTTCTCGTAATACATATCAAGTTTGGAAAACGGTAAGCTTTCTTGTTACCTAACGATCTTTGAATGTGACCGTTTTACCAGATCATACTCAATCAGCCTTTTTTATGTTTCAGTTCTGATGACATGGTGAATATTACGCCTCAGACAGCTTTTTGAATTAATTGTTGGATTCAACTTAATTTTTCAACTGCACGAGTAGATTTGTGTGCATTTTATTTTTATTTTTGATCCATTCAGTCGATTCAAATTCTCACCAAGTACATGTAATACTATTTATTACATTCCAAAGACTTTGCAATCATGGTAAATACTTCTCGGTCATTCATAATCTTTTTCTACGCCTTAAGAGACAAAATTCTATTTTTCAGTATACGTTTTTTTATTTACCCGTTCGATTGAAGTTCGTACGAAACGATACATTGCAATCTAGAAAACACGGCAAAGATCTTGAATTAGTTCCGCATATGTAACATCACAAATTTTTAGCATTTCCACTAGAGGTGGTTGCTAGTTTGAAGGAAAAATTAGAGCTACGAGCTTAAGAAATGCCATCGTCCATGTGTTCGCACAAATCATTTGGCTAAATGGCGAGCCAGTTGCTAAGGGTTAGAACAGATGCGAGCGAATTATTATCCAATTTTAAAATTTAAACAATATTGCCTTAAAGACTAGTCTGCAATTTAGGAAATACCCAAAGCGCTAAGAACCTTTGCTCCGTTAAGGCCATTTTACTGCATGTGTAATGTGGAAATCAACCAGCAGATATTGGTCTCATGTATTTCTCAAGTCAAATGAATCCCTTTGTTTTTTCGATGGCTGTTTTCTGATTGTGCTGCACCTATTTGAAATAGGATATTATTTTTGAGCTATAGAACAAATGTAATGTGTTTTTGAAATGGGTGCTAGAAATATTCAAAAGGTTCCGATATGTTGTGCATAAAATCAAAAAAGGTTCCATGTCTAAATAAAATTAGGAAATTAACGCTGCCATTGAGGATGTTCTCGTACTGCCTCACGAAGGATCCTCTAACGCATTATAAGGTGGCAATTTTATCAGTGTGTAAGTTTATCAAAATAACTGAATGTTGGTTTTGTATTCCCTGCACTTTGCAGTATACAGCAAAAACCTGTGAATAGCGCACACCATTGGGACCGAACCATAATGTGTGCTTCTTGGAGGGAGAGTGCTATTTGCTGGTTCTGTATATTTGATTCGTGCCGACTGTCAGGGATTGCTACTTCCAGGTAATGTGTTATATGGAGGGACACTATTTACAGGTTTTGCTGTACATTTATAGTTTCAGAAAATCTGTCGTGCCTTTTAAACTGATCGCTAATTTAAATTGTTCATTCTTGTAAGTTAATAATGGTTTTGTTAAAGATTGGAAGCTTTAAATATCTCGATAGTAGAATTTTAAGAAAATTTAAAATCAGGCACATTACTTTTGAGTCGCTTTGTACAGTTTTTTAAAAACTCTGCATTGATAAAATTTTGTTAATTTTGTGTGAAATTTTTAACTATATGACAGTGTATGATGGGCACAAGTTTACTGTTTTATTGGCACCACTGTATGCTTTGGCTTCTTGCTAAAACTTGAAATAGTTTGCAATCACGTGTATATTTTGTAAATTTTAAATTATAGATTTGGTTTAAATTCGTTATTATTTAGTGCAAATAATAGATCAATGCGATCTGTGATTATTTTTTTCTCTCTTGTAATTCTTCGATCACTTCAAAATGGTTATATATTATTGAAGATTTTAGAAAATTGTAAATAAATGTTAAATGTAAACATGTTTTGCAACTATTATTTATACTTTTATTATTCTTTAGTTATTCTTATAATATCAAAAATACCCAAATTGAATATTAATTTGTAATTGCTAGAATGCAAATAGAAATTTCTAACAGACAAGTAACATGTAAAACAATTTGATATACAATTTTCTGTAATATGGGGGATATTTTGATATATTTCATCGAATTCAAGCTAATTCAACAATATTCTTGCAAGTTACAAAAAATATTTTGAATAATTTGCTCACATAAATTAAAGGGCATGTATCATTTGTGACTTAATTTTTAGATATACATTATGGGTTTAATACAGTAATCTAGCTAGCAAAGGCCCTAGGAAATATTCAATGGTCTATTTCAGTCTGTTTCAGCCAATGTATGTATTTAGACGTTGAATTAGATCATTTCATTAGTGATGAGATCGACCCAAAGGCATTGAAGCAATAATGCCAAATTAATCACCATCAAATAAATATTCAAGCTAGGGAGGGGTTTGAGTAACACCATGGCAACGATGTAAATTTAACCAGTGCTCTGATTCGTTGCCATGTACCATAAAATGCTCCAATCATGATGGAACTCTTGCTTTATGGTCATACAAAGAAAAATATTTAGTTTTCCTTCAACTACTATCCCTAACCACCATTGGTTCATAGGTTTGGTACATTTTGTGTATTAGCCAATGATAGGGAAGTGATGCTAATTGGTGTTCATCCAAACATGCTGGAAAAAAAGTCATTTTAACAATAAAAGGACATCGCAAATTTACCACTTTCAGACCAAAAGTGACCTTTTCCTAAAACATGCCCACTGTCTAACGTGGTTGCCATGGTGACGCCCCATTATCACGTCATTCATCTGACCATCCCTCCTATACTTTATTACGGGTCAAGTTACGATCGGTTAGCATCATGAAACGAATGGGTCGTATATTTAAATGACTTTTCCTGGCCTTTTCCCAGGGACCAAACAGCTGGGATTTATTAAAACGTACCCTCCTCCTTTGTCATAATTTTCACAAATAGGAGGACGGGTCACGTGTCGTGTGACGTCAACGCCTTTCAGATGACATGCACGTTTTTATGACATCCATTTGGGTGTTGTGGGAGGAATTGAACAAATTCAAGATTTTACACCTTGGTTTTTGTAGAGAAATAAACGAGATTTATTTATCCCCGTCATATCGTTTCATGCCAAACCTCCAACAAAGTTTGAAAAAAAAAAGCAAATGGAGCACTTCAGTGACGTCATTGGTCATTGAGGTTAAAAGCTCCTTGGAATGACATTGGTAGTCCCCGTAGGACATTGGCATGTTACATGACGGGTGAGTGTTTTCTCAATATTACTTTGCTGATAAAATTTTGTGGGAAAACATGCGTTAGGAGAGATGAGAAAAAGGTTGAAATGTAGACGTCAGTTTTCCACAAACTTTAATCATCGTGCAGAATGGGTGAATGGATAGTGTTAGATTTCAAAGCAAGGTCCCTGATGCGCTCTTGCATACTATTGTAGCAGGTCGCGTTGATAGGCTAGGAGGCTCGTCAAAACTTTATCCACAGGACCCCGTTTGTCCAATTCGATGGTACCCCGTAATTTTTAATGCCTAGACCTAAAATACCTCCCCTGAATTGTCTTCTGGCATAATCATGCTCCGATTTCACATCCATATTTAGTCGGATTCAGAGGCATCTATTGCGTTGCAGCCATTGTTCTTCTAGACTCCAAAATAGAACTAGGCTTAACATAGTGCGTGAAAGCAGGCATGGTCTATGCCGCATTCCGAGCCAGTGGTTGCCGCCAACATGTTAGGCTTATTCTGAAACCATTGCATCTCTGGTTTAACTTGAAATGGTTTCGGATTTTACAACCTTTTTAGTTGTTTTTATTTGGGTAGTAATTCCGGTTTGGTTCCATATGAAATTCTGCCAACATGGAATCGTTGGAAACCCTAGTTTTGCTATCTCCAAATAAGCCTTTTCCGTATTTCTTCCTAAGCCCTCTTGATTATTTTTTAAGAATTGTGTATTACGATTATGTAACGATGATTATGGGAATAAAAACGGGCGTTTTTAAATCGTTTCTGAATGTTTAATTTGTATAGAATAATGGTTCGAGTTGCGACGCTTTTAGGCCTAAAAATTAGGCCTTATTGCGTCGTACCCAAACGCGCGTAACATATGGTATGGGCATCTTGATTTCCCCGTTTGTTCTTACCAGGGTAGAGGCCCCTGTTTAATTCGAATGTAATATTAGTATTTATAACGCATATAAAGATTATACCGTCCTTAATTGACATTCTTGCACGTAATGTTTGTGTAATTAAATCTGATCAACGCATTGAAAACTAGTGCAATTTTACAACATTTTTTAATTTTGAAATTTTTAATAACAGTTGGGAGTAAAATTAATACAAATTGAACGTGATATATGTATGAAAAATTTTAAGTTTTTCATCAATTTCAGCTTTTAGTGTTACCCAGATTTTAACCTCGAGATCAGTGTCACGTTTTAGCGTTCGCCGAGGTTTGAGCCAGTAGTTTTAATTTTGACAATGATAGGCCTAAGTTGTTCAAGTTTTATGTTTAAAATGAAGTACAAAAAAAAGAAATATTGAGATTATATTCGAGAAAGTGCAGCCCCGTGTAAGTAATCATATTCCATGTATCAGCTTTGAGTTTATAATGATTATGAATGCATCTTAATCGAGGTTGCAATGGTAACGTTACAAAGATTTCGCCTGTACATAAGCTTGCCGCAGGGCATTTTGAAGTCCTTTTTTTGAATTTCAATGTTGACATATCTCAGCTTTTGGCATTTACTAATGTAGTTTTTTAATTTTTGTAGGCTCAAAAATGTACAGTTGAAGACGGGGTAGCAGTGACCGATAAGCTCTTATGTACCGTATTAATTTAAAGATTTTTTATTGTGGATATGAAGTAAGCTTGTCAGATGTCTGCCCTCTACTTCAAGCTCGGTTTTTCAACATTCCCATTTAGGTAAGCGTTTATTACGTTTATTTATTCGTATATCCATCAGGGAAACTATCAACGATTTTTTTTTATTGTAATTGTGATAGTTTTCTTGGCGTAGTTTAGTGTAGTAGATGAAAACTTAAAATATCAGGATCATTCATAAACTATCATATAGTATAGTAAAACTGATAATTGCATGGTTATGAACACCTGCATTTGCATTTTTATACAAGAATAAATTAGGATTCGAATTGCTCAGTACGATGTATGTCACTATCATATCTCGTATTATAAACACAGTGTAGTTTTGGTAATCCGACACCGATTTGACCAAGCCATTAACTATATCATAATGTGGTAAAACTGATATTTGCATGGTTATGAATTCCTGCTTTGCGGTTATAAAACCGCAAAGGATAAATAAGGTTTCGAATTGCACAGTGCGATATAATTAGTCTCATATCCGGGACCAAGGATTGTCGGATTAGCAGAAAAGATTCCGTATTATATGTGTAGGGCCTACTAACCAATTGGATATTTATTGTTTGGCTTAAAAAAATGTGTTTATGCTCGTACACTTTATTCACTCTCGCTTTCATTCAAACAGTGTTTTTTGGAAATTTCTAAAAGATTCTTGGGAAGGGTTCGGCACGTCGACCGACCGATAAAAAAAATGTCCAGTGCGAATATTCTTGAGACGTACATGTAGTCTGGAGTTTTTGCCTAACCTATATGTAACATCAAGAGTAAATCTCTAGCAATATGTTCGCACAGGAATTTTTGTTCATTGGCCAGCGACGTGCCAATATTACTATGTCGGATTACAGAGACTGCACTGTATTACTTTGAAAATGTCTACAGCAGTACGATCATTTCATTATTAATATTACTGCTATTTGAAATTTTTTACTATGTGTTGCAACTTTGTATTATTATTTTACAGGCAGCCCGGCAATGGATGATGGTGGCCGCTGTCTATTGGATGTTATAGGGTAAGATCTCATTACTTTAAGATGTTTATTTCAAAAATCTTGCTGCACGCCAGCTTTTTTCCCTCGATAGTTTTTTATCCTTAAACGTCACATATTTTCCCCTCAATTTTTGTTTAAAATTTCTAATGGAAAGAATCAAATTTTTTTAAATAGTAGATTTTTAAAACAGATAAATTTAATATTTTTATAATTTCTGTAGCTTTTTAATTTTGCATTTCAGTGACCCAAGTGCTCTAGAGTTCTTCCTTGGGAGTAGTAATGAACATGTAATGTTACACCTTTATTCTACTTTCTCCTGTCTCCAATTATACTATTAGGTAGTTTGTTTCCACCTATTCACCACCTGCTCGTTTTCTTTAATCCGCAGAAATCAAATTCCCACTCGATCAGCGCAGCAACGAGCGATTTGAAAAAGGCCGGATTAGCGAATCGCTTGGCATCGTCTCATTTGGTAGCAAGCAGCACGAATTGTTCCAACTCGAATGCCATTTTGTCTGCTACAGTGCCGCAGCCCCCCACCTCGCTACCCGCAACAGGGCAGGTCATTACAAACCATGCCCCAGTGCAGTCTTCCAGTCCATCACCTTTCCAGGCACCAGCCCCATCTCCCACCGCCTCGCCCACCCTTTCGTTCGCTTCCAAGTCACCCATGCACCCACCAGCCCAATCGCCAAGTCCCATGTCTTCGCGCCGCTCTCCAGCTCAAGTCCCTGTCCATTCTATGCCTTGCCCGTCGCCCACCGGCTACCCCGTTACCCAGTCGCCGTCGACTCCTCAGGGCCTCTATCAAGTGAAATCTCCAGCATCGTCTCCATCGCCAGCGTCTTTCACTCCGTTGCAGTTAAACAAAGCGCAAACGCCTACGTCCATGGCTCCTGCCACAATCAACATACTTCAACAACAGCCTGCTGCACTTCCAACCGCCTCGGTCACTCCGCCGTCTACCGTCATCTCCAATGCAGCTACCCTACAACAGTTGCCGGCAACGGCCATTCCTGTAGGTGGTCAAATCATGCAAATCATCCAAGCGCCGCATCAAGTCACCACTGTTCGCCATCAACCTTCAGTCATGAAGCCCATTCAACCAAAACCCCAGCAGATTTTGCCAAAACCAGCTGGTGCTGCTAGTCAGAATCCTTATGGAAAATCGGTGGCATTATCCCAGAGGACAGCCGTAAGCCTGACTCCCAGTCAAGCCAATTCCTTGGTGCTCGGACAGGGACAGACAATGATACCCAGTTCGAACGTTCACGTGGGCCCGCAAGGCACTCTGCTTTTAAATCACATAAGTCTCGGCGTCGGGCAGAACAACATCCTGTTCCCGGGCAATGCCGGTCTGCCCCACAATTTGCAGCTCCTCGTTAGGCCCCAGCCACCTCCTAACGCCTCAAACACTGCTAGTCAGTCGGCGCAAGCCTCGAGCATGAACAATGCTTTCTTGACGGCGTTGCACGTACAAAATCAGGCTGCTCAACAAGCCTTTATTGGACAAAATAAAACCCTTGCTGGACAAGGGCAAACGGTGGTAATCCCCGGTCAGAATCTTGGAGCCGCGGGCCAGAACCAGCTTTCGAATGCCGGTTTGAGGCCGAGCATGATCGGCAATGCCCGTGTCGTCGGCCAGTCGGCGAATGGCCAACTAGTGCTGCAGCAGTTTCAGGGAGGTCCAATCACCGTCTTTCAGGCCTTGCAGGGTCACAACATGGGCCAGCTCAGCGGAATGATTCAAGGACAAGCCTTTCAGGGTGCAGTCGGCCCCGGACTACAGCAAAGCATTGTACTTAACAATCAGCACCAAAGTGTTATAACTACTTCGGCGACCGGGGTGCCGACGTTGGTGAACCAAGTCAGCGACCCTTCGTCTGTTGGGCAGTTAACTCAAGTTTCACAACTTCAGCCTCATCAGCAAAATTCGGTGACGCCGCACTTGATAGCCCACCCACAGCCGCCATCGCAACCAAAACCGCACGGGGTCAATCTAGAAGAACTCTTGAAGCAAGCTGGCATCATGCCGGAGGATTCGCCGCCATCACCTCCAACGTCGCAGGTTCCGATATCTGTCGACTCTCAACCCATGGCCTCGTTTGCTCAGATGACAGCACTTCCGGTTGTCACGTCACAGTGTGTGTCTGCTGTCAATGGCCCACAGACAGTTGTCGTCAACCAGGAGCACATTCCAGGGCAAACGGCCCAATCTCCTCTACTGGCCCATTTGCAGCAGCCTATTACATCCTCTCAGGTATATTTTTGTTTTTTATAAACCACCTAGAATATTTGGATTCAATTTGAAAAGTTTTTTTGATAAAAATACAACTCAAATCTCGGAGTTCTTTTTTACATAGGGGAAGCTTGGCAATTAACGTGTTTACACGTCTAAGAGCCCTCGGTATTTGCAATAATTTGTACTTTCTGAAACTTGGGCGGGGTTGTCGCACGAAACGTCATGTTAACACTCTTGATAATTAGTTCTAGATTCCCCCTATTAACTGATATTTTTGTGTTATAAGGCAAATATCCAGTCATTCGTGGCGTAATATATACAGGGTGATCACGAAAAAAAAAACATCCCAAAATTATTTGCTAATAAAAAGTTTAATATATATTTGACGAAATCGAATGAATTTTAGCTTGCAACATTTCGACTCACAGGTTGCTTATTGTAGAATATGTTCAAAGTTCGACACCGCAACAGACACCATTAGCATTACATAATTTTGGAATGTTTTTTTTCGTGATCACCCTGTATATTTTAAGTATTTTTACTATTTTGCATAATATACGCTGTACGAGAAATTTATTGTCTGCTAACTTGCTATTTCTGCTGATGGAAAGCATTTTATACATTGTGTTCACTATCTCTCTAGTTGCAGGCTGCCGGTTCAATGCAAGGCCAAGTGAAACTATCCCTAGCTCAAGACGGAAGCGTTATTATTCAGAGGCCGGTGTACCCTGGCCAAGGACCTACGTTGTCAATTTCACCATCCCAACAGCAGATGACATCTCAGCAAATGGCTATACCAGTAGCGTGTTTTAGTACTGCAACAACAACAACAACCACAACATCGTCAAACGTCACATCAACTGTTCCAGTGTCGAGCCAACAGGTGCAGTCTGTTCTTCTGCAAAGGCTTAATGCCGTGCCGCAGGTCCAGGGGCAGTCTTTGGCCCATCAGCAACCGTCACCTTCATCGTCGCCTGCTTGCAGTACCGCCACCTCGATTATTCCCGTGAATGTGCAAGGTATGAATGTTAACCTCGTGCAAGGGTTGCAGTCATCTTCCGCTTGCAATATAGTGTCGTCGAGTGGGGCAATGATGCCCATCATTTCTTCATCCTCTGCGCAGACCGTGAACGTGTCGCAGTCCACGACGTTTTCATCAGCGGGCAATGCCATTTTAAGCTCCATGCTGAGCCAATCTAATCCCATGTTGGCGCAAAGCTTGGCCCAAGATGGCCGGACTCCCTCGGAATGCGTTTCCAGCAGTTACAAACAAGCTGGGATTTCGTCGATCGGAACGACTTTTGTACCAAACGGAAACAAAATTCTCCACCAGAGTCCCCTACTCATTCAGAGCTTACAAACTTTAAATCCTAACATGGGGCCTTTGACTTCGATTCCAGCTTCCTCCGCTTCTGTCAACTTCACCTCTGCCTCTTCGTCAGTCTCGCAAGCGACAGCCGTGATGGCGGGCGATGCCAATCACGTTGTACCAGTGTCTTTTGCTTTCAGTGCCGTGCCAACACTCACAAACCCAGTATCAACGAACGCTACTTCGAGCATTACAGTTCCCAAAAACAGTGCGCCGCGAGTGATTTTATCAGGATATCCCTTTGCCAATCTTCAGCCTGGACAAAAGGTCCAAACTATCCAACTTACTCATCAAGCGCAAGAAGTGAGTATCTTTGCAGCGTTTGTTCAATATCATGAGATTTTTTGCGTTTAAAGTCTCGCGTTATGAATTTATTACAATGATGGCTTACTCGATGTCGTGTTTCATGAAGGGATTATTTTAATTTGTATTGAATTTGTGAGTGCTCTTCTCAGGGATAACAATCTTTGCAGGCATCCCAGCTGTCCTATATTGTCCTATATTCTCATTAACTTTTGTACAGGATTGTAATAACCAGGGTGACAAACAATTCCTGAAAGTCCTAAATATTTTTAAAAATGTTTTAAATACCCTCTGAATATTAGAATAAGTGTTGTAAAAATGATGTTTTCAAAATTGAAGTTACCCATGTTCAAGAAAATCCTGCTATTATAGTGATGCAGATAAGCAAAAAATGCATGTACAAATATGCATGTAAATAATGCAAGTACATGGATGTACTCATGATGAAAGCATGATGTTTGGAACAGCATGTTGAATAAGTATAAAAGTGATTAAGAACTGGCCCCCCTGTAAGAAGGATGGGAGCCCTTTTTGAAAGTCTGCTGTGCTAAAAACACAGAAATTTTGTCCCAATTTTGCCATAAATGCGAATTCAAAATAAAATTCTATAGTATATTGTACATTTAAAAAGTCACCTTTAAATTTTAAAAAGTCTTAAAGAGTCATAAATATTGAATATGAAATGTGTTTGTCATCCTGTGCTATAATTCCTATATTTTCAAAGAAAATGCCCTATATTTTCAAAAAATGTCCTATAATTCCAATATCTTTTATCTCTAAAAGTGGCTGGGATACCTGTAAAGATCAAATGTTTTGGGTTGTACTAATGTACTTTGCGCTATTTGAGAAATTTGGAGAATTGCAGCGTTGTTTTAAATCTTTTGATTTGTTTTGCCGACACTTTCAGGCTTTACAAAAAGTGCAGGCACAGTTGCAAGCCTTATTAAATCACAAGCCTTTGTCAGCACACCAACGTAAGCAAGTCCAAATGCTACAGGAGGAGCAAACTAAAATCCTATCCCAAGGAAAACTTATATCAGTACAACAGCAACCGATGAATCCGCACATACAAATGGTAAGAGCAATGGGCGTTTAGATGCCTGCTTGCTACTTGTCTGGTGTCTATGTAGTACAAACGATCAATCTTTGCTTTTAGAACCATCAGCATCAACCTCAGATGCAACAAGCTCAACAACCTAGGTATTTGCAGCAGAAAACTCTTTCCAATATCCAGTCTGCTGCCCATAAAAATAACCAAGCATCACACAAAGCCTCGCCGCAAGCGAAAACGCCAATAAATGTATCAAATAGCAATTCCACAAATGCACCGACGTTAATTCAAGGGTCACAGCATATGGCAAGTACTTGTGAACGAATAGTGACGCAGTAGCGTTTTTTTATTTGCAACATGGTGTTATTAGTGTTGGACCAAATATCGTAGAACCTGTGTAAAAGAATATCCTCTTTAAAAGCATAAAATGTGCCGGTCCCGACTTGGGAACTGTGTTGAAAAGTTCCTTTCTGAAAGCATAACGTTCACTGGTCTCAATAGTATGCTTTTAGACAGGTTCTACAGTATTTGACTCTGGTCCAAATATATAAATAGTAACCACGTCACACGTAACATCCATTTTATGAATGTGAGGCTACTATATCGAGTGGACAGGAGCGACTGATTAACAATATGTACATAAAAAACCTGTCTAAAATCATACTTTGTTAAACACTGTTCTCTCTAAAAGCATTAAATGTGATGGTTCTGACTTGGGAACTGTGTGTAAAAAGAACCTGTCTGAAAGCATATTTTTCACTGGTCCCAAATGAACGCTTTTAGACAGGTTCTACTGTATACTGTACATTTATATCTATTGCTTAGACTTGAAATTTTAAATGGTGTATGTACACCTACAGTGAAACCTGTGAATAGCGATCCTCAAAATAGCGACAGCTCAGTCGGCACTGATCGATACACAAAACAAAATTACTTTGAAATAGCGCAACTAGGTTCGGTCTCAGTGGTTTGTGCTTTTCACATGTTTCACTTGTACTATTCGTATTCGACCGAATAGATTGCCCAATGATTCATATTTTGCCAAACAGATCAAACTTGTCCTAATGGCAAATTGCTAATGGAATTTTCTAGGCTTCATTCCAAGTGGCCACTACATTATCAACAACACAAGCCATTCTAACATCAACTGCCTCTCCTTTGATTACAACTTCATCATCTACAACACATTTAAAGGTAAGGATTTATAAAAGCATTTTTCTATGCGAGAGGGAGATGCAGGGAACAACCAGCATTTTATTTTTGATTAGTCTGCTCCGTGCACCTCGCTCTCTTAGATATTAGTATATCTGGAACTGCTGCATATTGGTCCTTGTTTTTGAATGCGTTTAGACGTTGGAATAACCTTTGTAGCAGTAGTTTAAATTTATTGGATGTGCAATTTAGCAATGAGTCACTACTGATGTAGGCCCATTTTCCGTATGGCATTTGTTTGTTGTCTGTAGGGTACCGAGTTAATCCTTTGCAAAAAAATCATGTAGTACGTCATTTTTGTTGCATCATACTTCTCTTAAGTATTGAAAAGCGGATGCATGATTTATTTTGTAGAGGTAAAGAGAGTCTTGCTTTACAAAAATTGACGATTTGCAGTGTCGTTTTCTAGTCCTTGGTTTAGTGGCACAAAAATTTGAACATGTTCGGAGTGTGGTTTGCTGAAATTGAATACGCTTTTAGTTAGTGGCATGATTGCATTGCGTGGTAAAGGTTTTGGCATGCTATCTAGATGTCGAGCAATACATCTATGTCTGCATTTTAAAAAAATGAGTACATTTTTGTAATTTTGTAGTTGGGAAACCAAATTATTGCGTTAACTCAACAGCAAAGGCCAGTTCAGCAACATGCCAAGGCTCTCACTCCCGAACAACAGCAACAAATATTATATCAAAACCAAGCTAAGCAACAACTTTTTTTGAAATTTCATCAGCAGCAACAACAGCAGCAGCAACCGCAGCAAACGGCGACTATCATTACACACACGTCTCAGGATCAGCCTATTGCTGTCGCTCCTAACGTCCAGACACTGAATTTCACCGGAGGGATTATACAGTTTCAGGTGATTACATTCACCATTTTAACTTTTTTTTAACGAAATAACTGGCTTTCACATTTTACCGAATTGCAACATTGGCTTTTGCAGACTGTGCCCGCTGGAGTTGCCCACATAAAACCCATTTGTCCAGCAATATTTCCGGAGCAGGTAATCTCTCGGGAACGGCTGCAACGCTTACAGATGTAATCAGTTTCTTTTACTAATTTTTTGGTACTTTTTTATCAGATACATCGTGGCATTAAGAGGGCTGCTCCAGTTACTCGAACATCTCGGTAGACCTACTTTCCTTTTTATTTTATTTTTAATCAAACACATTTTTGCAGGTCTTTAGAGTTCATAAAAAACGTTATTTCTTTTAGTATTCAACAGCAAATAGTCTCCGACCAAAATGGAGTTTTACATCCAGATTGCAAAACGCCATTTAGTTCGAGGGAAGATGCCTGTAAGCGACTGTTAAAATATCACGTGTATAGTAACAGGTCGCCAACGATAAAAGACTTGGACAAAGGTAGGGACATCCGTCCTTCGTCTATGCAATTCATGTTGTGCGCTTTGTGTATCGTGGCTTTTTCATTGACAATGCCGTTTCTGATTTTAGCTGACAATCTTTTCGAAACAGTCTCTGGACAGCTCATTGAGAAAGCAAAAACCATGTTTAGCAAATACAAATATCTTATATTAAGAGAAAGCATGGTGCGTATTCAACTTTTTCTCATTTTTTGCTGTTGACGTATTCGATAGTTTTGCGATGGGGTTAATTTAATTCGAATTTTTAGAAGGGCAATACAACAGCTGAACAGGTCATGCTGGATCGCATGTTTATGCAGGAGGAAACTAGCAGCCTTGAAAAGGACAGACAAACCGTTAAAGAAGGAAAAGGTGAGGATTTTTATTCGTATTTGGTACAGTTATATATGTGAATAATGAACCTCTAAATTATAAAATAGCGATAACTCGGTCGACACGGATCGATTTTATGCAACAAAATGAAACATTGCAAGAACACTGTGAAATAATCACGATTACTTGCATATAGCGATAACGGTCGTCCGCTGAAGTACAGCTGTTACGGGCATTACCAAACTTTGCCAATACTAGATGTAGGGTCATCATTTATATGAAACATGGTCATGTTTTTTTCTGAAAAGTACACCAGCCTTAATCCCCAGGTCATACTATGCTGGAAACGTGCGTTTGGCTAGCCTCAAACGGCATCAAATTTAATTTAAATTCTAGAATTATAAAATTTGCGCATTAATATCTTGTGCAAAAATTCTTTTTTTAACTAAAAGCCTTGTTTGAGGCTAGCCAAAAGCGCGTTTCCAGCCTAGTGTGGCCTGGGGCTAAAAGGTTTAGCTTGTTTTAGTTTTAGTTTGTTTGCGGCATTGTGCGACTGGCCTAACTTCGGCGGATCCCTATGCCCTGTCTTTTATATTTTTGGAACCCTAACTCAAATAATGTTTCACAATTGAAATTCAGATATGTTAGATTGAATCTTTACTCAATAGTTAATTTTTTAATGCTGCTTTAGTTTTTAGAAATCATTAAACACTCATTCTAATCTTTAAATTTTTTAAATTAGATCTTGACCTTCCTCCTCCGCCTGATCACTGGCTAAAAGTGAAAGAAGAAGAGGTGACAGAGTTTCCAGAGGCCAGTGCTCCGGAGACCGACTTGAGCGTGCCGCCTGCGATGACCAATTTCTCCAGCGAGTCAAATTTCGACGTAAATTGCATCAAAGTGGAACCAGGCGCCGAGCTCGACAGCAAAGCAATTCCGGAATACGAAGATGTCAGCGATAATAATTCGAGCGTGTCGGCCGAATATAACAGGAGGGAAGACGAAGGCTTGGTTTCGGTGAAGCAAGAGAAGGTAAGGAATTACGACGAATGGGCCGAAATTCAGAAGGAGCTGGAGATGTATCCGATAGAAAGCGATGATCTAGGATCGCGTCAAATCGAGTTTGAGCCATCCGACGATAACACGGACACACTCGCCGATTTCGAACCACCCGTCCCCAAGGTGGCCAAAAGCGACGACGTTTCTTCCAGCGACAATTCCCTGCATTTTCCCACCTCCCAGCCTCACCCCGCTATCGTGCTTCAACCTCAGCTGCTTTTGCACCATGCCCATCAACAGCCGTATGATACTCGGCATCTGTTGGCGGAAAATCATCCGTTGGAGATGGAGGCCGACTCCGACTGGGACGAGGCGCTAAGTGCTCAAGTTGGAGTAGGTGCGGAAGCACCGAGTCCTTGCGTCTCTTCCGCCACGGAATCGGAACCGGTGGGGAATCTCCTGATACGTCACCAGCACAACTCCCCGGAAAATGCCAGCGATTTGGGTCTCGGCGATATGGACGAGCTGGAGGACCACTACAGCAACGTTGTATCGGAAGACGAGGATAGCCTTTCCAGGCGACTTCCTAGGACTAACCACGTGGGAAATTACGAGGAGAGCAATTCCTGCGAAATGGCGGGTCTCTTCGAGACTAGCTTTAAGTCTTCGCCGAGTATTTGTGACGTTCCTAACGGCTCATTTGACAAATCATCCCAAGATGATGACCTCAATGCCCAAGTGCAGAGTGCCATTAACAGTATTCTTAATTTACAAAGGATAGATGATTCGTGTGATGCTTTTATGATGACCAGTGTGATGCGGGACGACTTAAAGGTTGCTCAGTTGAGTGCTTCGAATAATAACACTAACGAAGAGGACGACTATGAGGAGGACGAGGAAGAGGAGGAGGAAGAAAACAGCGCGGCCAGCGAGAGAAACTCCCATTATACGTTCAGTGTTGAAAAACACAAAGAAGTGCTCGAACCAGAGGAAGAGGAAGAGGAGGAGGAGGAGGAGGAGGAGGAGGAAGAAATTGATAATATGGATTACGAGGCTTCCGATGCCGCCGCCGAAATGGACGGCTTGCAAAATGATGGCCCCAGTGAAATGGATGTTGCTCTCGATGAAGCAGTCAAGAGCATACTGTTATGAGTGAGTGCGGATAGTGTGGCTCTCAGTTGTTTGTTTTCAAGTCTTCTCATTTTCCCCCATCTTCGATTGCTGCAGCCGCTCCACTACATCCGTATTTAGTGCAATATGTGTACAAAAATGTTGCATGAAGCGCCATCCAAGCAGTTTCCTCGGTTGTTATATTATGATTTTTTTTTCTGGCATGTTTCTCATGATCTTCCTGTCGTAGACTCGCGCGTCCATTTGGCAAATAGTGCTCGGACAGCTGGTTCCAATGCTGTAATTTGAGAAATTCCAAAATTAGAGTCCTTTGGTTAGAGAATAATATGGCGAAAAAACTACCCGGCATTTAGCCCCAGGCCACACTAGGCTGGAAACGCGCGTTTGGCTAGCCTCAAAAGCCGGTTACACTAGTTTGGCTAGCCTCAAACAGGGCATCTAATTTAATTTAAAATCTAGAATTATAAAATAACGCGTGTTTCCAGCCTAGTGCGGCCTGGGGCTTAATTTAAGAAAAGAATTTTTGCATGAAATATTAATGTGCAAGTTTTATAATTCTAGAATTGAAATCTAATTTGATACCCTGTGAGAGGCTAGACAAACGCGCGTTTCCAGCCTAGTGTGGCCTGGGGCTAAAGGTCCCTTTGATTATTGATGGTGATTTTTTCAATTTTTGAGCACTTAAGATTGGAAATATTCCTGTTATCCTCTTGCAATTTACTATTAAATTTATGTCTTGTAAGCTGGACGTGATAGATTTTGCCCGTTTGACTAATAGCAGTTCGATACTTTCAAATCTTTGGCAGGCGATATGGTATGAATGTAATTTTGTTTATTAACGAAATTTCTTGAGCAAATCCGTAGCGTACAAGCTCATCTGCACTGTCCAGTAATTTGAAATGCCCGGAAATCTCCAATCCTAAACGCTCCGGGAATTACATTTGTAGTATGTTATTTTTTTAGCGCATGTGCGCATTCTTATTTTTTAATTTTTGGTAAATGCTTGCAATGCAACATGCCGTGTCATCTTTTCGCCATGTTATGCTCCTACACCTTCTTATCCGGTAAATTTGACTCGCTCGAAGCAAGTGCCACTGTCTTGCTGCACAAACTGTATATTCGTTGGCTGTGAATTCCAAGGCAGCTGCATAGTTGGTCACTTTGTGAGTCTGCCACAGCCTACTTGGTGGATTTTTTTTTACCAATTCAAGCTGTGCTTGTGGGCTTGCCTTTTTGAACTGTTATATTTATGAATGCGGGGAGCCACTGCGCGTTACTTAAAACTGGGGAATAGAACGGAGTTCATTTCCTGTTGGTTTTGCAAACTGAACGAAATCATGATGCAGCACAGCTCGGGATTCGGACGTATCGACTTATGGAATCCGTGAATATATTTTTTTTTTCGTGACAGCCTTCGTGGCTTGCATTTTTTTCAAGCAATATTTATTGGGAGGATTCTGGGTTTGTTTCCATTAATAGATAAGAAAATGAAATGCATACATACCTTTGTGTAGCAATGATGCAATCGAATTGCAATACTTTTTAAATGTAAATACAGCATGAATTCATCATACCAATTGCTTCGTTTTGGTTTGTGTAACCCGATCATTAACGATAAGTTGATTTTTCAACTCACGTTATGCAAAATAGACTTTTAACCTCTGCTTTTTTTAAGCATGTCATGCTCTGAGAGCATCAACAAATTTTGATCTAACCTTTACGGTATAGCACATGCCTAATTTTTATCTCAGTATTCAACAATTATGAGGTGGCTTCGGCCTCGAAACATCCAAAATTTGATCTCAACCGTGAAGTTTCTTTTATTTTTGCATCCAAATGCTGACTCGGGTCCCCGTTTCCTTGGCTGTGCTACTCGAACATTAAGAAACGCAACAGGGAATTTGTTTGCCTGAAGGTGGTGTGAATCACACTTTTTTCATTGCCTGTTTTCATTACAGGAACCCCCTCCTGTTAGATGTGTAAATAATTTTATATGTATATATATATTATATAAAGTGAAGAGAGAAAAATATGAAAAATACTTATGGATTCAGCTGGAGCAATGTCCTTCTTGCAGGTTTGATTCATTCTTCCAGCTTGTAAGGGAAATAAAAAAGCAGAGTGAGCATCAAAACTGCTTTTTTCTTTTCAGGTAAAAACATTGGTTGAATTTTATGTATCGGTACAAATTAAAGTGAATTTTTAATTGTGATTTAATTATTGTAGATTGAGGTGTTTTTTTTCTTGACATTTGCTTCGGCGCATTCGATGCAAATAGTTTTCAATTTGAGCATTTCATTCATTATCCGTTGGTGCATCTGTAAACAGTAATAGCGAAGATTGTGATTTTTCAGCTCGAGTAATGGTAAGTTAGGTATAAACATAGTGTTATCAGCGATTAAAGATTCCATTCTTTAATCGCTGATAGCACTATGTTTTTACCATTAGAGTACTTGATTTGTAATGCAAAACATTACAGGTATGTTTAGTGTAAATTTAAAATGACATTTTCTTAAATACTTTTACTAATGTACATGCAGCATCCGTAATCCAAACTTGTGATAATGCGCCACTTTTCTCAATGGTGAAAATTCCATGGAACGAATGCAAGAGGGAGTGCTTGAAAAAGTGCATAATGGTACTAAACAAACGAGCATTGCAGGTTTTTATGTACACATACAATCAATAATACAGTACTGTATATGTATCCATAATCCGTTCCTCTAATCTGAAGTTTTTTTAATAATTCAGCAGTATTTGATACCATGATGCACTATATTTTCAAGAACCTGTTATGCCAAAGCTTTTCATAAATCCTGGAGACACGTGCATAAGGTAAGAAAAATTTTTTTAGGGAAGGGGGAAATCAGGGAATTCACAATTATTTAAATAGTTCTAAATGTGCGAGATTTGCTCCCTTGTTTTGGGTACAGCTGTAGTTGAACGAGGTCCCACAACCTCCCATAATCGCCTATACAGGCACGTAAAGGCGAATGCCGGGATAGTTCTCCAAAAAGCGGCCACGACTGTACACTCTTCCCATTAAAAATGTTGGCACTTTGCCCCCTGCCACATGGCATACTACTTGCTGACTGCAGGGTAAGGAATAGAATTTAATTAAATAAAAATTGGTACCGCTTATATTTATCGAGCTGGATGGCTTAGTGGCTATGAATGAATGTCTACCCACAAAGGCTAAATACCACCGCCAGTTAAAAGGCCTCCTTCACTCAATTAAAAATGTTGCCAACAAGGGGGGGCATCCACACCCAATCTAAAATCATTCAAAAAGAAATTCCATTGAGAAATTTTACCCTTCTGAAAAAATTCCCATCGACCTCGGGTGGGGATTATTCCTCACACCCTGGAATCGAGAGGTAAGCGCGTAACCCACTCGACCATCGGCTCATATACATTCGCTAGTTAGCACCATACACCAGTTTTACTTTTCTTTAACAACATTTAATAGCTACGTTGATAACAAATCACACCACTGTAATTTTAAAACACACATGATCTCATTATTGTAAATTCTTTGCATACAATACCCAAAGTGAATAAATGTTCTTATAAGAATTAATTATGGAAACATGATTGAACCAAAGAATGAGTTGCCTAGAATTGGTAAATAGAATTATTAAATAGGATTTGAAGATATTGGCACAAAAATACAAAACATCTACAATAAGTACCATAGAAAATGGTCGTTTTACATATTGGCAATGCCAAAGCATGTATCTTAATACATGCATATATTTTTTTAAAAATCGTCAGATTCGTCTACATGCTTCAGTTGAAGTCGCTTTACATAATTGTAAATTTTTAACGCGGGTCCCAACTTTAATGCAAGCCCCGTTAACACGTCGCTCCGTTTCATTAGCAGAAGTGATTTGCCATCAATTTCCTATCAGATTTAAAACAATTTCATATTTGATTATCTGTAATGAATCTGAAAAAAATTGAAATGCTACAATGCCATACCTGTTCCCCAAATGCTTTAGCTTGATCTGAAAATCCAACGGAACAAAAATATTTTTCCACATCTTCTATAGACCACTCTGTGGCATCTGGAACATTGGCCATTGAAAGGTTTTCCTTGTTGCCGAGAAAGCTATGAGGGAAATTTTAAAGGATTATTTCATGTTTTTAAACGGATCACTTTAAAATCATGGCAGCGTATAATAACTTACTTTTTATTAACACGTATAGATATCGTCCCTGTAGATTGCTTGGTTTCCTGAGGGTCGGGAACAGGAGAATCGCAAGGAGTGGGAAGTCCGCTAGCTCCATCTAAAAAAACAATTGTTGTGAAGATTGCAGATTTACAGACTTTCGAAGGTAAAAAAATTCTCATTTTCATACCAATAGTGCACTTATTTATCCCAACATCATTTGTATCCATCATTGTATCTTGCGGCTTGCACTCTTGGTTTTGTAAAGATGTTACGTTTGTAATGCTTAAGCCGTAAATCCCTTCGGCTTTTTCTTTTAGCTTGGACGAATTGTCCATGTCATCTTTGCACCTTTGACAAACCCATTTCCCAGCTGGTTTCTCTGATATTTTTGGTTTATGGCAATTTTCGTGGTAGCCCTTGTCGCACAGGTCGCAAAACAACATGCAGTCCTACACATTTAAAAACAAAAACAGCTTTATTTGCAATTGTCATTACAGTTGATAAAATCCAGCAGATTTCGGACGATTTCTAGGAGCCCTTTAATTACCCTTTAAAATTTGACAAGAATTCCATTACGCATATAAATACTTACGGCATCTTCCGATTCTTCGCAGATGGAACACGTTTTGCAGTCGATGCATTGCCAAGGAGACATTCGTGAACGTCTAGCCAGTTCGGGCGAATAATCCATGCAGGTTGGATGTGCTGAATTTAAACAAAAACATCATTGAACTTTCAGGGGCAAGTACTTTTGGTATCCTTGTTGTCTAGATGAAGGGTTTATGCACGTAGGTCAAACTAAAACTATGCATGCAATGATAAGGTTTTTTTAAAAAACATTTACTGAAATTTAACTAGATATACCAAATTATTGCATACTGATTTTCATATACTATATGCATATACTTACTGTTATTCATTGGATAAAATGTAAAATTTGTTCTATGATTATTATCCGAGAGTTATATAGCATTTGAATACATTTGGTGATTTTCAAAACGCTATTCTCGGAGTAATTTTAAAAATGTCGAATCAGTGCTATTTGCAAAAAACCGATGGAAAATGTGTACTGCATTATAAAAAAAATGCTGGTCGATAATTTCCCAGTTATTCAACTGAGGCTTTTCTGCTAAAATGTCCTAAACGGTTTACGAGATAGATGGAAATTGCAAAAAAAATATATAGAATCTGTATGTGATTGCTATAATCAAAATGGCACGACAAGATGGTGTGCACTCGGAAAGATCAGCTGATGCTATCCAGCTCAATTATTGATCCAGGAATGCCGGATACGCCCACGTAAAGGGCATTCCATAAAGAACGTTTCATACTTTTTTTTTTTCCACAAATATTAGACAATTTTCCAGATCAAAATTCAACATGGACCCAAATTATCTTTATTAGATGTATCCAATTAGTCTTTATTTTCTAAATAATCACCAAAATTGCAGTTTAATAGGTTTATTTACAATTAATAAGCATATATTAATTTTAGCAATATTTCTAGATTCAATGGAGATTTACAGCGTGTAGTCTAGCTAGTTCTGTACCGATCGAAGCACTTTTACAGCCCTTCGGTATCAAAAGTTGGACCACCCTGGACTGAATCTAGGAAATATTGCGCAAATTAAAATTCGAATTGCACATATAACTTTGCATATCCCAATTAAATTGATTATATAGTGCAAGATAATTATGAATTGGGTGTGCATAATTAATTCATGCACGGTGCGGACTTGCAACCCCTGGACTAATAATAACGATTTTTAATAACATCCATCCTTTAAAAGTTGAGATTTATAAAGTACACATTTTATATGATTAAAATGACATATGTAATTTAGGAATTAAGAGCATATGCATGCATCTATCAAAATTGATGCTTTAATTATAATTAGTTAGAATTAATTGTCACCTTTGGCATTGCAGTCTTTGCAAATAAGCAAGTCTTCTGGTTTCCCATTGCGGTTGCAAGTAGATGATAAGCAGTAATCACATCGATTATTTGGATCTAGGTCCTCAAATATTGCAGAGTCGAAGTTCTCCACAAAATCTGGGCCATGACTTTTCTTGAAACGCTATATACAATTCGTATTGTTTATTATTATTATAGCTAAATATATATTCCAGCCTTTAATGGCATAGGCATGGCATGTCATTTGCATTTTTAAGTAAATGCAAAATAATATTTGGGTGTGAGGTCCAATCTGCTATGCAGATAACTGCACCTGCAATAGCTACTAATTAAGCCTATTACAATGGCTAAAAGAAATGTAAAGTAAAAGCATGCCCCCTACCTTTCTAGATGGTCTCGACATTTCTTCTGTCGTAATTTTTGCTTCCGTTATAGACAAACTTTTATCATTTCATTATGTGCATGCCCAAATATTTTATAAACTTGCTAAAATATATATACGATACCAGATACGCATGCACGTACTATTTAAACATTAAAACACTTTGCACCAAATGAGGATGGTGCTGCCATCTATAGTGCAATCTGGAATCAGGGATAGCACTTTTGATGGTTTGCCCAACTTCAGGGGCTAGATTGTTAAAAATATCTTTTGATAACAATACTCGAGCTATTCTAATAGGAGAATAACAAGAAAAAACTAGAGGTCTTTAAATTTTATTTCTAAATTAATTGCACAGAAATGTGCATATAAATATTGTCCTTATTTGGTTATAGGATTATTGCGCAAGGGAAGATTCTGCAAATCTAATTTAATCTAACTAAACCGAACCTGACCTAAACTTAAAAAATCTGACATAAATAGGGCTTTTTTTACTAAATATTTAGACTACCCGGAAACATCCGGTCACCTTTGTTTTTGTAGTTTGCTTAGATGATCTACAATACCACACACATTTTTTGAAGAACACATTTTGAAACACAAATTTTAGAAAAAGATATATTAAAAAAAATGCTGTAATTATTTATCTAGGGAAGAGTCAATCTATTTTTTTATGAAAATGTTCAGATATTTTTTTTAATTAATGAATAAAAATATCTGAACATTTTCATTAAAGAATAGTTTGACTAGGGCAGCGGTCTAGCTAAATTTTATTGTCTGGGATGAATAAAACTACATGTATATTTGGATGAGTTTTTCATTATTTCCTTTATGTTTATGGGAAGTTTAGTTAATGCTGCGGCACCCAGTTTGAGAACCCCTGGACTAGGGAACATTCAATCTATTTTTTTATGAAAATGTTTAGAAACTTTTTAAATTAATAAATGAAAATATGTAATTTTCATAAAAAAAAAAGTTTGACTGTTCCCTAGTTAAATCATTAGTTTTTTTAATTATCTTTTTTTTTAAATGTGTGTTCGGTACTGTGCAGTCTTGGCATGTGCAGGCATCGTAAGCTTGTATAATTATTTCAACATGATAATGTATTAAATATTATTTATTTCCATATAAAAGCTGAGGAGGCACGTCGAAAATGTGTACAGGGTTAAAATGCAAGCTGAATGGAGTGCTGAGGCATAAATAGTTTGGACTGAAAAATTAACAATACCTGTTACAATGTTTGCAACAATAAAGTATGTTAACCCGTTACGATTAATCGTAGCAAGGAGTAAGGAGCCACCGGTTTGATAGACACTTCTGGATAAGGCTTTCTTTGAATCGTGATCTGAAAATACATTTCATATTCCAAAATTTAAAACCGAATTCTGTCGCTTCTTCGGAAGTTTGAAAAGTAAGACTAATAACCTATTTTTGATCTTTTTAAGGACTTTCGCTGCAGAATCAACGCTGGAGTTAGTTGCCTAATGAAAGCTGCCACTATGTCCCCAACTAGCGAAGTTGCTAAGACCACGGTAGTGAAACTTATCTATTTAAGCGTAACAGATATACATGAATACAATATAAATGATTAAGGGGGATCTGAACTGCATGTTTTGCTATGGGGAAATTTTAAAACCTACTTTTAAAAAAACTACTTGTTATAAT